>CAIGRO010033318.1:0-14841 GCA_903798355.1 Fraxinus baroniana | reverse complement strand
GGCACGTCCTTTTTTGGGGATCCTTTTGCTATTCTGCTATTCGTAGGTAATGTTGAGACACCAGGCGATGCGGAGACACCAGTCTCCGCATTATGCGGAGTTACTCCGCATAATGCGGAGACACCAGGCGCCTGGTGCCAGGCGCACACCAGGCGCCTCACTCCGAGTACTTGCTCCGTAGTTCAGGTCTTTTTTTTTTATTTATGCAATACATATAATATAAAATATATATAATTAATAGTTGTAAATAATTATTTATGTTGTTTTTTCTCATTAAGTAACAACACTTTATTACACAGTATGAAAAAAAATTGAATGAGTATCTGATTTTTTATTTATTGAATGAGTGCAATGATCTATGTCCTCAACCATATCTATTGGTCGTGGAATCAGTTCGTTGATCAGTACTTTAGTTGTAGGCGTAACTCTTGTTCTAAGTACATACATGATTTTTTGTTACCCTATTACTCGGCATAATGCGGAGACACTAGGCGCACACCAGGCTCCTAGTGTCTCCGCATTGTGCAGAGTACGCATAATGCGGAGACACGCATACTCCGCACAATGCGGAGACACCAGACCGTGAAATGGACGAGTCCACGAGGCATTCACATGAATAATTTAAATTCTTTCACTTTCTCCACTAGGTTTTTCTAGGGTTTGGACCAAAATTCCTGACTTAATTTAGGACCCCTGCTGGACCAATTTCATTAATCTAAACCTCATTTTCAATTTCTAATTTTGAAATTAATCAAAGTTTTGAACCTTCGACGTCGTTGCTTAGAACCCTTTTATAACATATTCGATTGAGTTGTATTAAACATGACAATATATAAATTATTATTTTGTACAGCACACAAAACACGTAACATAACATAAAAAAGTATAGATTAGTAATATGATTCCGATGAACGAAAGACATTAGTCTAACAAGTCTAAGCCGAGTATCACTCTTTATATGTTAGTATTGAAATTTTATTTGACAATTATTGAAAAAATTTTTTAAAAAAATCAACATTATCGACATGAATTGAACCAAGTGGCTAAAAGGGTCAAAAGTTACTTAAGTAAATTTTTGTTTATAAGCACATTGGATAAATGATTTTTTTCTAACTTTAAGTAAAAAAAGGTTACTTATTATGAAAGTAACTTGTGCAATTCGTAGAACGAGTAACTTGTTCCAACCTCGATCTTAAAAGTTATTTATTTCACTTATATAGTTTATTCCACTTGCATGGAATCAATTGTGTACAAGTCCGCGACTCTCATTTATACCTAATATGCTTTCAAATCACTCCACGCTATTAAATACTCAATTAAAATGTAGCACGTGCAATGCGTGCTTAAACTAGTTAATAGTAAAAGCAGGATTGGCTGGAGGAGAGTGTATATATATGTATATACCCACACATTCACAGATTACAAACAAAGTTAAAGCAAAGCATTATCCGTTCAATCCAATCTTTCTTCATCATTTTTCTCGTCTTTCTTTACCCCAATCATCGTTTCATCCATCACCAAAGGTTCACACTTTCAATTATTACTTTTTGTATATGCTTTTTTCCTTGATTTCTTGTTAATTTTCTCAGTTATTCAAGATCTGTCTTTATTATTTTTATCATCATCATCATCATCATCATTATTATTATGATGATGATTCTTTCGTAATTATGATGATGATTATTTCGTTTGGTTGCTTACTTGCTTTGACTTCACTATGTTTTCGATGGGATTTTTCAGAAGAGGAAATTAAATTCTGGGATGGTTTTATTTTGTCAGTTTTTGTCTATACCTTACATTTTTCTTACTTTATTGGTGGAATTCTTGATAACCCAGAATTTTTTGACGTATAATTTTAGTCGATGAATTTTTTTGAAATTATTTTTGTTTATTGTTCCTTTTAATTAATTTCTTCGTATAGAAATCAGGCTTGCTGTTTTTTCCTTGAATTTTATTATTGGTTTTAGTTGCAGTTAAATTAATTTGAAGAATTCGACTTTTTTTGAGCAGTGATATTCAGGTAGAATGGCCAAGAGTTTATTCAAGCAAGAGCATGATCTTGGTTTGTATTGTCATTTGGTCATTTAGTTTCTTCTACTTTCTAATATGGTAGAAAATAATTGTCTTTTTTCTTAATAATTAATGTTTATGCATTGTTTGTATTCAGAAAAGAGGCGTGCCGAGGCTGCTAGAATTAGGGAGAAATACTCGGATAGGATTCCGGTGAGAACAGAGCTTTTCCTCTTGATGATTTCAAATTGCATACATTGATGAAACATTTTGGATGATTGATTTTATGCTACATTTTCATGAATATCGTGCCTTTTCAATTATTTTTATCCACGCTTTACAAAGTATCACAGTTAAGGGTTTTTGATATCATTACTATGAGCTTCTAATTCATCGAGGACCTATGTTGATGTAGTATGTTTTCAACTGCATTGTCACAGGAATCCTTACATAAGCACTGAACACTCATTTCCTGTCAAATGATACTCTGTCGAATTTTAAACACCAGCTTTCATTTGTGTATTTCATAGCCCAATTTGTCTTTATTTATCTGATAAAATTGAAGATAATTCACTAAACGGAGTCTGCTTTTGAAGAAAGGATCGGCAAAATAAATGCACTCTTTTTTTTTTCAATAAAAAAACTTATCAATCTATTTAGCTCCTATTAGGTTCAGCCACAAAAGTTGTTAGAATCTAAGTAAAAGTCAACAATGAATTTTAACCATACATCTTATTGGACCCACAATTTTTCAACACGCATTCCATCAACTTTTACCAACAAATATTTAAAATATGATTTTTATCTAAACCGAATAGGAGCTTAGTTTACTAAGTTGTTGGATCATTCCACGGAAGAGAGTGGATGGTTTTCATTCTGTATAAATGTTGTTTTGTGTTTGATGATGTTTAATTGATGACTAATGAAAAGGGTTTTAGTGCTGCTGTACTTGCATCCAACTTTACTTTGAACAAATTTTTTCCTTTTTCAGACATTCATTGTATCTACAACTATTCTCTTTGGGATCCTGGAAAAGGATGCTGAAATTCTTCATAGTAGACATATCATTTGGTTTCATATGTCATCTCAGTGTTTCAAGCAAAGTTTCAGAACATGGACTGCTTAACCAACTAAAACATCATGAGTCAATAATGGAAACCGTGCTATGATTTCAAGATTATTTTTAAGAAAAGTTAATCCTATAACAAACTATTAATTATGCTCAAGTTTGGTATTTAATTGTATTAAGATGCATTTTGCCTTGCCAAAACACTTATGGCCATGTATGAGTGTATTGACCTTTCTTTATCTCTAGGCTATTCAAGTTTGGGTTGTAACCATAAACAATGCTTGAAAATTGACAGTGACTTGCATATTTTACAGTTGAATTTGAATGATATTATCGAGTTGAATCATATTGGAGCTTGGAGTCTCAGCCAGATTGATTGATATGCCTTGTATTTTGTATATTTCATTGTCTCAAAATTATCTTCAAATTTGGCTTGATCAACTTCCATATTGATTTTTGGACAAGCTTTAGAGCAACAGAGTTCACGCACGACTAACTATTATTTACAGAATCTTAATAATTTAAGCAACCAAGTAAGCTCATTTATGGTAACTTTGCTTCCTTCTTTTCCAATTTTCCCCTTCGGAAGGGCGTCATCTAAGAAGCATGGATACTTGTAACTTATTGCGTACCCGTATCCAATACGTATCCAAGTTTGAATACATTTGGACACTCTCCTATATGTACTCGATATGTGTTTTTTAATTATTTTATATTTTTATATATTTAAACTTTCGATACATATCGGACACCTTAGGACATAAGAGGAGTTTTATTGGTTTTGTACTCTTTTATAACTCATTATATCACTATTGGCAATAGATAACAAATTTTTTTACCTAATAATAACTATTGCTATTATCAATAATTTATTAATTAATAAGGGGCACCTATTTTTTTGTGCACTCTAGATAAGGAATAAATAAACTCCATAGTAACTTAAGAATTGATCTTCATTTATAGTTATGTGCGTCTTTTATCAAGAAAATTAAATCTTTATTCAAAAGAAAAATCCAAAATGTGGGGTATTGTCGGAAATTCATTTGATACACTTGAAGGTGTTGGACTACTTGAGATTGTTGATCAATCATTTGATGAGCCAGGGTGAGAAAATATTTTTAATGATAAAGAAGAAGCCAATGGTGGTGATATTGAAGAAAATGAAGTTGGGACAATTAAGAATTAAGAGAAAATGCCCATGCTTCTTAGGGTATCATTTCTTTTTTTTTTTGGGCTTCTTACTTGGTGGGATGGGGATTGGCAGATTGCCAGTGCTCTCTTTCCAATTCTACCCACCCCTTTTTTGAAATTGAGTTATGCTTCCTATACGAGAAGCGATAAGACAGTAACGCTCTTCAGCGACGTCAAACTCATACTGTCATGATTATGTTGACTCAAATACCAATTTACTGGAAGAAAGGCTGATAAGTCTTTCTGTAATCTGTGCCTGTACTTTATTAAAGGTTCATGTTTGAAGCTAAAGGTTGCCTCCATCCTGTAGGTATTACAGCATTTCCATTTTGGGACATCTCATAATATATTTTATTTCAAATAAAGAGTACATGGTACCAAGTTGAGGCAACTCCAACTGAGGATAAAGTAAGAGAATGACAACTTAGGTGGTTGGGGCTAGTCGTGAGTAAACCCAAAAAGGAAAACTCTAGTTCATAGTGAGTGATCCTAATAATTATTAGAATAGGTTCGAAGGAGAGGTAAACCGAAATTAGTATGGCATGCTTTGCTTGTATAGGATTTGATTTTGTTAGATTTTTTAATAGATGTAGTGTAGATTGAACGGAGTAGCCAAAAAAAAAAAAGAAAAACGTAGTAGACTCCAAATTTATTGGAAGATAACTTAGTTTGTCGGCTACCAACAAAAAAAGGTAAGGAAAATATCATCATCAACAACAATGATATTCACTCTCCTCTTCATCACACTTTCCATTAATCCACACCAAAAAGTAATATTTAAACAAATGTATTTCTTATATTATTGTTTTTGAATTCAACAAAAGGGATAAATAGCGAAAATAAATTTCAGATGTCATTGTTAAGAAAATAAAATTCATAAATATTTTTCTCACGACACTATACGCAAAAAGTGGGTTTTCCAAAATCATTCTCAAATTATAGACATGGGGCATATGGAAGATCTATAGAGATGACCGTCCTGTTACTGTAGCACATTTAAGTTGACAATACTATAAATTCTAAGATTATGACTGACTTAATAATTTCTCTTTCCTGCAATAGCTCATCTTTTTTATCATTGTTATTTTTAAGATGCTATGTCACACTACATAGGTGCTCAAATCTTTTAATATTATGTTGATTATGGATGTCATATAATATATGGCTGTGGCTTTCTGTACCTATCATACAATTTTTTTCAGAACCTTATCTGATTTTCACATAAACTAATGACAGTAAATGTTTTGTACGTGTTTTTCACATGTAGGTGATTGTGGAGAAGGCCGATAGAAGTGATATTCCTAATATAGACAAGAAAAAGTGAGCCTGTACACTGTTGGATTTCCTCAACATTTTCTAAGATAATTCTTATGATATAGCATTTTTATTGGATTCTAGTGGTGGAGACCTTGCTTTAGTACGAGTAGATGTATCATTATATAGTTTAAAGTGAAGACATTATTTATCTAGAGAATACAGATTTTAATAAAATGAAAGAGCATGAAAGGGTAGTGCTTCTTCGGAACTATTACAATGTAATTGCCATCAGATTTTTTGTATGGTAAAGATCGAAGTTTAATACTAACATAAGAGTATATAAAATATTGAAATATTATCAACTTCAAGTAAGTTTTCAACACATCAAGTAGCTAAACTGAAGCTACTGAATTTTCAACTCTGGTTGGCAATTGAATGTGCTGAATTTTCAACTTATTTTATTACATAAATTTGGCAAGGATCATTCCAAGTAGCAAGTTATCCAATCCATAGGATTATAGTTTTCCAGTTCTCCTGGCTGCTGTAAATAATACTGAGTTTCATATCCTCTATAATCTTGCATGCGTACGTGAAAATTCAAGAGTCATTGGACTTGGGTATCATCACTCTTGGAAACTTGTTTGGAAAATCCATACTTTTAGATCCAGGAAATTGACATGTTTATAGCTTGGGAACTAGTCAAACTCTGGGTCTTTCATCTTTGTCACGAGTTCTTCGGTTTCATTATACAGTAAGACATCTCTGTAGTGATACATTATACCTTAATAATCTATGTGTAGTCATAAAAAATCCTGGTGCCAACTTGGATCAATTATAAAACAAATGAACTCCCCATTATAATAAGTTATAGTTTTCTATATTCTGTCCTAAGAAACTTGCCTCCATATAATAATAATTATTTGTATATTGTGAAAAATATATGCTATGTTACGTTAAAGTTTTAAGATGAAATAAAATTTTTATCTACAAGTTATTTGGGATAATTATTTATTCTTTCGAGATGTTACCACATCTTTAAAGAGAACGCTTAATTTTAGGCTTTTAAGATTACATGCATATTCCCAACACTACATAGATAAACTAATATTTTGAAATTATGTATATCTCTTTTATCAATGTTGATACCTTGATTAGATATTCTTTATTAATTAATTATTAATGTAGCACATACTTTTATCTCTATACCACTTGCACTAAGGAAAACTAAATCAAATTAATAATTATTGTAACTTCAACTCGATTAAGTTATAACCTTCTTAAAAGCAATAAAATTAGTTTGATCCCAACATTATGACCATATAGAGGTTTTAGTGTCATTGGAAATCTCCTCATGGAATAATAGCTGTAACATAGGACTTGATAAAAGAATAAAAAAGGACAACTAATTGTATGAAATTTAATCTGTAACGGCATGTAATCTTGCAGCAATATCTGTCCCACTATGTTCATATCAAATAAAACTAGCATTTTTGGTTTTAATCTTTTAGATTCTGCTAATTTGTGATCCTGAATTTGCGAAAGAAGCAAAATAGTATTTAGTAGATTCCGAACTCCATGAACTCACAGTCACAAAAACCAATTTACCCTTGTTAGACATTGTAAGTTGAACTAATAAAAGTATCATCATTTCCCTCCATTTTTGTTGTTCAATATACAGCATACCTCTGTTCATTGGGTTTTCCTTTCCTTTCTTTTTGCCAATTTTTCCTTTCCTCTTTCTTATATGTATTTTGTTTTAGTGATGGCTTAGTGGGTGTGATGTTTGGGGTTTATTCACTGAACAGCGGGAAGTCAAAGGGCCTGAGGGAATATTTGCAATAGTTAGAAGGAAATCTTGGGAACTTAATGCACGTTTTGTAGTAAACTCATGCCTTTGAATATCTTTGCTTGTATGCACATCACTACACAGTTTTGAAGATTATTTATTTATTTATTTTAGCTGTTAAATAGTAAGCTACAAAGCAGGGACTGTACCCCCACCATACCAATCCTCTGATATGTAGAAACAGGTTACACTGTTTGGCTAACTTTCAATGTATTAAAAGTTGTAAGATTGTTTTAGTTACCTTATTGAAAAAATTACAGGTATCTTGTTCCAGCTGACTTGACTGTAGGGCAATTTGTTTACGTGATTCGCAAAAGGATCAAACTGAGTGCTGAGAAAGCAATTTTCATATTTATTGATAATGCCCTGCCTTCAACAGGTGAGCTTTAATGCCATATGTTATTAGCTGTAGAGTTGGGTAATTTGGACCAGGAGATTTTGAAGCGAGTATGTTAATGATTTCTTGTTTTGGGCTGTACGCCCTTTGCAGGTGCTATTATGTCTGCCATATATGATGAGAAGAAGGATGAAGATGGTTTCCTTTACGTAACCTACAGCGGAGAGAACACGTTTGGGAATTAGGTCGTGCTGTAGCCTTCAAAACTCGGGCTTCACTTGGTTTATACGGTTTGGAAATAGCTGCTACCATTACATTTGTATCGATATCTTTATTCCGTTTCCTCTCTATGAAAATATTACAGTTAAAATTATGTATAGCATATACATGTATAGTTTCTGAGTTTCTAGAGATACCTATAAATGTCAAAATCTCATTGTATCTGATTACAATAATCATTTGGATTCAACTTGTTTTCAAATGTGCTTTTCATTCTCTAATAATCAAGCGGAATAATACGAATGGTGATGCTCATTTGGTGTCATCTGGTTTATATTTATAGCTTTTATCTTTATGACGAATTTAGATTATGATAATCCATCTCAACGTTAATGCCCCCATCTCTTCTGTACTTTTTGTCATATTTAGAATTTTAGTTGGGCATTCTTGAACATCTGGAGGAAGGGGTTCTGTGCAAAATTAGTATAACGAACTGTGGCTAATGTGGTTTGTTATGGAAGGATTTGCAGACAGAGATAGCCAAAATAACTATTTTAATGCTTTCATTGATTCTCGTTATCTTGTACCATCTCCTTCATTATGTTCTTATTTAGTGAATATGGTGCCTCAGGGTGATGCAATTAACGTTTAAAAATTATAGCCACAAGGTTTGAGTAGAATGGTTTTTGAGTCTCTTGGATAATGAATTGCAATGAATTTGAGTAGGCCTTGGCCATGAGTGACTTAAAAGACTCACCCTGTGTGATCCCTTGAGTAAAAACTTGTACACTTCCATAAATGGGTAATAACGAGAATTGAACCAAAAAATTTTATATGCTTATATTTTGAATTACATCTAAAAGCTGGATCAAACAATGCCTTGGGTAACTTTAGGTGCGAGGGGTTTGTTATGGACATGAATGGAATGGAGTTTAGAATGTAATAAAGAAATGGAGTGGAGCTAGGATCTCATATTTGGTATGTCTTGGAATGACAAAAAATATGGAATGGAATTAACATGGTGACAATAGAAAAATATGGAGTGATGCCATCTAGAACATGTATAGGTGATAGTGGATGTCCGTCTTTAATGAGTAATGCCATCCAGCGCCATTGGTGCTCAACACTAATCTAAGTGGCTGCAACACCCTCTTCTCATTATCCGCTTTCATAAATTGTTAATTCCATTCTGAGTCAAATCCTCCCATCTGTATTAAGCTGTGTCATATTATTTCATCTTTTTTGAGAAGTAAAATGCAACCTTCAATTGATTAAACATACACAAAGTGAGTTCCAAATCAATAATAATAACGGAATTAATACTGTGAATGAATGATAAACACTTCCCTATCAATATCACCAAAATGGCACAAAAAATGGAGCCAGATTTGAGACCCAAAACCACACAAAGCACCTCCACTAATGAGGGACCAAAAATCACACTTAAAGCCTTGAGAAGCAGCCAACGGATCGTGCAGAGGCAGCCGGAGCAGCTGGCAAATCGTGCAAGGAAGCTGTACACGAAGGTAGCAGAGAAACGGTGACAGTGGCAGGGGAAGGGTCGAACCAATAGCCACGTTGCCGGCCAATGTGTCAGCAGAGAGAGAACCATATGAATTAATCCGATCCGACAGATTCATCATCGCCCGGGGTTTATTTGGTATAAAAATACATAACATTTTCCAATTTTTTTCTGCAGTGACACAGAAAGATGACTACTCAAATTCGGTAGTTTCTAAATGTAAAATTTTTGTTCCTTAATCTTTCCTTTTTGGTGGAAGAACTCACTCGAGGAACTTCAGAATATGCTTGGTTCTTAGTATCTCATTTTGAATTTCAGAAAATGGTTCCCACATTTAAATGTAAAATTTTGTTCCTTGATCTTCCCTATTTGGGAAGCTTTTTTCAGTACTTCTGTGTAATTTAAACCATTTTTTCCCTATTTTGTTCCTTAATCTAGTGCCGTTCCTTTAAATTGATTTATTAATCATAGTTGGCTAGAAAGTCTGACTTGTAGCAGATATTGAGTGAATCTAGAGCTAGCCTTCTTGGAGGTTCTCTAATTAAGAGGGATGCTAGTTTGGAATCTCAAGGGAGCTATAATTTAGGAAAATCCAGGAATCGTTTCATAGTTCATGGGACATGAAATGGATAGCATTAAATGTTGTGACTGAATTAACGAAGGATAGGTATCCAGTATCCTTAAAAGAAACGTTTCTACGTGTTATCTTCAAGATGCCGGAATCAAGACTGAATTGATACTAATGCTACTTGAGCTTAGTGATCATGATCTTGGTCGAGTTGGAGATTAAGCACCCTTTGCTTTATCTAGTTTAATTGCTGAAAAAGATGATCCCCAAAAGATAGCATTTGACGCAAAATTATTTTGATAAAGGAAAGACAAAATAATCTCAGTACTTTCGAGTTTACAGATATATCTTCCAGCATTGAGATTATACCTTCTTGTTAAAACAATTGTACAGATTTCTTTTAAACTTTGTCCTTAATTTTGTTAAAACATACACCAATATATCCACTTTTATACATGGTTATTTATTTATTTTTTATACTATAAAGGTTGAATGCAAATTACAGAAACTTTCAAATCTTGTTTTCTTAATTTTGCAAGGAATTTTCCCACAGCATGTTGTGGGCAGTTTCCAAGCAGTGGCGGATCCAGGAAAAAATTGGACATAGGCTAAAACGCAAACGAGGAAAAAAAAGAATTTTTACACTTTTTCTTTTTAACTTAATCTCTGGGCTGGAGGGACAAGCTATAACAGAGGTTGGCCGGTCCCTTGATCTGCCCCTGTTTCCAAGTTCACATAGTTCTAACATGTCAATGCAATAATCCCCATTCCCTACTCTGGGTGACAAACTCAAATAAGATAAAAGTTATAAGAACTCCTTAATCAATGTGACAATTTTTCAAAGCCTAAGCTATTGTTACATGAAAGTAAGAGCTAATTATTAATGGTGAATGTGCAACTCATGAAATTGAAGAAAAGATTCGAATCTTTGAGGGCCTGCTTGGGATATTTCTTTCACCAATTTTGAATGATATTTTGGATAGCATAGCACCATTTATGAGGGTTGGAAAAATCGGCGCTGGGTAGCAGGGGTGAATGTACATGGGTATTTGTGGGGTCAGCTGACCACAAAAATATAGACCCATCTGTAATCTAAACTGGTGATAGATAGAATTACTCTTTAGGGTGGTCAATGTGGGCTGAATGTGCGAGAATAGTTTTTAGGTCGGATGTAGGGGGGTTGCATGGGTACATGATTAAGGTATTGAGATACAATGTATAATGTCTCGAGTTCTATAAACCAAAAGTTACTACATTAAATTTTATTTCACAAGTCAATTCTTCGAGATTAATCCCACCTATTGTATCCTAAATGCAGAGAGAATGGAATTTGAATAATTCAACTTTTAAACCAATAAAAAAATTATGTGTTTGAGCCACATTATTTTGGAAAAATGTATTCTTAAATAATAGATTGACAGTGAGTGTGTGGTTGTAAAAGAAGAAAAAAAGTTATTGACGTGATGAAAAATATTATTTTATTGAAGAATGTGTGGTTGAAAACGAGTAGAAGAATGAGAATGAAAATTTTAAAGCAGGGGCTAACTTAGTTAAGTTCAAGATTTTGAAAAGTCAATTAATCAAATCTTTTTCCACAAGCCTTGCGATGATGTTATAAGAACTCCTTAATCAATGGGACAATTTTTCAAAGCCTAAGCTATTGTTACATGAAAGTAAGAGCTAATTATTAATAGTGAATGTGTGCAACTCATGAAATTGAAGAAAAGATTCGAATCTTTGGGGGTCTGCTTGGGATATTTTTTCACCGATTTTGATTGATATTTTGGATAGCACCACTTATGAGTGTTGAAAAAATCGGTGCTTGGTAGCAGGGATGGATGCACATGGATACTTGTGGGGTCAGCTGACCACACAAAAATATTTGGAATTTTTTTAATTTTTCTTTTTCACATTTTCCTTATTTGCACAAGTTTTTTCTTCAAAAAATTCCGACTTCCAACTTTTCTCATGCCTCAAATCTCATTCTTTTCTTTAAGACTGATATATGTTATTTTTACTTTTATCAATTTTATTGAGGTATATGCTTGGATTTGTGCATTATTGAGCATTCTACGGACTTATTCGTTAGAAAAATGGGTTATTGCTTCCTTCTTAATAATTTACGTTCTTAATTTATAATTTTATAGTGTTATTATGTCAGCTATTAGTTTTCTATTTAGATGTGTATATTTTGAATATGTTTATCCATTATCATGAAATTCATAATGTAAATATGTAATATCAGTAATTGTGTTTTTCAAGACATTTGCGTGCCAACTTCAAGTTTTGACTTCAATCTCACTCCCAAGGTAAGCGATGACTTTCCCTAATTTGGTGATTTTAAATTTTATTCGAATATTAAAATTCATTGTTGGATTTTATTTTTATGAAATTTGTTTTTTTTATTGCAATATAAATGGAATATTGGGACTTTGCCATTTGTTTATTCAAATTGATTTTGCTTTCATGGTTGAAATTATTATTTGGAACATATTAGCATTCCTTTATTTGTTGAATTTCATGTCAGTCAATTATAAAAAATAATTTAAACGAATAATCTTAAATTTTGAATGAAGAGCAAAATATTAATGAAACGAGTATCTAAGAGAAAAATGATGTACGAAAAACTTAATTTTTGATCCTACAATGAAGAATGCTTGGCTCCACCACCACTTGCTGGTTTTTTGAGCTCTGATTTTAAATAGTTTAAAAATTACCCAAAATTGGTGTAGTGTAATTTTGATCCGTTCTATCAACCTACCAAATCTGCGAATTTTGACCATCTCTCATATCCTCTTCTAATCTTACTATTTATAAAACATTAGTTTCAATCAAGATATTTTGTTCAAAACTAACTTGTAAATAAAAATATACTCACATAAAAATATTTATAAGCAAAAAATCACATTATAATTAAAAATATTACTTATAAGATAAAAAATTACTTTGTGAGTAAATTTATTTATAAAGTAAAAATACTACTAATAGAATAAAAATTCACTTATAAATATAAAAGTTACTTATAAGTAAAAAAAATTAATCATCTTTAAAAATTATTTAAAAGTACAAAATTAACTTATAATTATAAAATTTACTTATAAGTAAAAAATACTAATTTATATAAATTTTAAAGTTAAATATTAACTTATATGTGAGTAAAAAAAATTCATACAAGAAACTAAAAATTGAAAATTTCACTAAAGAACATATATTTAATTTTTTATTTTAAAAAACTTTTAGAATCGATACATAATAAATTCTCAAACATGGGTTGGACTGTTTTAAGAATTCCTACTAAAATCACTTAAAATTGACCACCTTATAAACGTTCAAAATTGATACTTCAAAAAAAGCTCATAATCGATACTCCAAAACTTCCAAGTAGGCCCTGAGTTGCATATTCGTCCAGAGGAACCAAGTTTTACAATAATTGAATTTGGGGCTTCTTGAAATTATGCCCATATATGGGATGTCGACCTCGTTAACAATTCTTCAAAAAGAAGAAGAAGAAAGAATGAGTTTTGATATCAATTAATGTAACACAAAGCGATACATAACAAACAAACAAGCTATCGAAATTTCGTTGATTCCAAACGAATGCTGCAATATAACGACCTTCTAGTTTCAACGATTCTTCATAATACAAGAAATCTAGATATAAAAAACTCTTTGATTCTCGTACGAATACAGAGAATTTGAATTCGTCGATTTTAAATATTAAATATCGAGATTTTAAGAGATTGAAGAATTCAAAAGTCTATTTTATTTATTCAAAAACAACTCACTACCATGATGGGTTACAATTTTTATTTAAAACATAACTAGAATCTACATAATTGCAAGAATCTAGATAATTATTAAAATTGTTGTAAAATCATGAAATAATTATTGTAACTCTCCTTTTAGACCCTATAAATATAGGGCTCTGGTTCTTATAATAATACACACAAGTCTATTGACTTTTATTCTCTCTTCTCTTTTCTCTCTATTTTATAACACGTTATCAGCACGAGTTTGCATCAATAACTTATTATTCAACAGCTTCCACAGGGTCAAAACCAGTAACAGCCAACACATGCAACCAACAAATCATCCACTTCCTTCACATACGGTATGTCTGGATATAGTTCTAAAAGAAACCGGAGGATCCATGACAAGTTGTGACACAATTGGTTTCAGAATGAATCCAGAAATTTAAGGATTCTGGTATCATAGAGAAAACATTTATGTAGAGATGATAAAATCAATGCCCTTAGATGCCACAATTCAAGCAAGTACTTGAAGTAAGGTACAAACGTGATCGATGGCTTTCAGCATGTTTGTTGACCAATCCATAGAAGGTAATTACGCGATTAATTGTGTTTTCCTAGAGTATGTTCATTATCTTTAGTTAACGTAGTAATTTTTTAAAAGTATAATTATCTATCACATATACTAAATTTAATTTGGTAGCATGTGAATCATATATATATATATATATATATACATGTCCAGCCCATAATTCATATTAATTAGTTTCATTATATGCCTCATGTTAATTGGTTTCATATTGCTGCATGTTTAATTCTGCTACCAATTTTTCTTTGACTACTAAATTCTGAATCTTGCATAATTTTTGTAATATCATAAGAGATTATATTTCTATTCTAGTGGTTGTATATATAGTAATTATGCTTAATTACTTATTGTAATTATATGTTAATTATTCACTAATCTTAATTAGCTATTTTTTTTATTCGATAATATTCAATGCAATTATGACTATGATTTTATTGTGCATATCTTTATATGGATTAATATTATATGGTTTTAATTAAACATT
>CAIGRO010033310.1:3268-18573 GCA_903798355.1 Fraxinus baroniana | reverse complement strand
TTTTTTTTTTTTTTTTTTTTTTTTTTTTTTGTTTTTTGCTTTTTTAGAATTTTATTTGTGAATATTTTTTTTTTTTTTTGTTAGTTTGTGTAATCTATATGAAATTTACTAAATTTATGTATATAGTGGAGATTCATGATGAGGTAAATCCCGTCTTAGCAATGTAAAGTTCTTTTCATGCCCCTCTTCGGACATTCCTTGATATGTTAAAAGAGGTTTATGGTGAGCTTAACCTATGCGGCTATTCATATTCCTAGTGTGATCTTTGTATTATTGCTATAGGAGGCCGATGAAGAAGATCTTGACGTGGACAATGGCGATGATGAGGTAAGTGAGGAAAAGTACTTCTCTATGGACACTCATACAGTTTAGTGTCGGGCCAATTGGAGCGGCGACGGTGCATCTGAAATTGTCTTGTTTAAATTAGCATTCGAAGGTCGAAATTCGAGTGCGGGAACGCATTTGAGAGTCGGGTCAGGGTTTGAATTCAGGTAAAGAGAAGCTTTGAAGCCATTGTTGGAGAAGAAAAGACGAGGGTTTTAGCTCTCAACCTTTTCAGTACAAGAACACGCTACACGAGTGTAAGTTGTGTAACTCGTTTCCCTTACAAGTTACTAGTGAGACACTAAGACTAAGGGAATGGCCCAATACCCAACTCTTTGTAGGTTAGTTCACAGATGATTCGCAGGAGATGGAATAGTAGGTTGTGAGATGTGACAGGGATTTTCATTGAAATTCTACTTCTCAAGTAAGCAATGACTTGCCCTAACTTGATATTGAAAATGTTTGAAGCCTTTTCAGCTTTTATAATTGTAGCATGGTTGGCTTAAATGAATGGTTGTTGTAGCTTGTAGGATTAATTGCATAGATGTACGTAGTAACTGTTCAGTTTTAAGTTAGCAATACATTATATAATATACGGTTGGATTTACGTTGATTCTAGGGGGCCCAATTTTCGGAGTTCGAATGAGTACTTTCCAGACAATTTCATCACATTGAAAATCATTGATTGATTGAGAATTATGGATCATATTGGCCTTATTGGAGAATTGTTTATAGAACATTTTTATGGAGATCTTGATATTATAAAAATGACTATATCTCTATAGCTTTTTTTAGGTCTAAAAGTATTTTACAGATGATGTATAAGATTGTAGGTGTAAAGAATTAGTAGGTGCACCATCACATCCCATCTATGTTGATTTTTTTCATAGTACCCTCATCATTTATACATCCTAACATATTATTAAAATTAAGAAAAGCAAAGTACATCGAAAAGTAAACAAAGAAAAAATCAATAAGATCTAGACTGAGCCACAAGCCCACAAAGCCAGATAATATCAGACTGTCATAAACATCACTGATCACGCAATATTTTGATTTTGTAGAAGATTTAGAAACTCGAGTTTTTTTCTTACTATTTTGAGAAATTAAAGAATCGTCAATGAATTGTAAGATTGAAAATCGTTCCAAAACAGTTATGTGGAAACAAATTGGATCGAAAAAATCGTAGATTAGTTCATACCTCCTACCATTGATGTTGTTTCAGAAGCTCTAATTTTGTTTCAGGTACTGGTACTTCTAAGCTCTCAACACTTTTACAATGATGGTGTATAATTTGTATTTTCGATGGTGGAGTTCAGGGACCAAACCCATCTATAATATAGTCAAACCCCCATCAAGTTATGACTTCAGTTATAAGTTTTGATTGTCCAATTAATGGGTAAGTTTCTGAAAAATTGAAGAACGTTGGACCACATTGATGGAAGAAAATGGATTGATTACATTCTCCCACTTGGTCCATATGTTTAACCTAACATCTCAACTTAATCCCATCAAATGTTATTATTGAGAAATAAACACATAAATCATGGTAATGAGTCCTCTAATAACGAGTGTTATGTTTTATTTATTACAATATATTTAGTTCCTTAAAAATTATTCTTCATGCGGTAACAATGCTTAATGAAAACAACCCATGTTTCTCAAATAAATTAAGGCGCGCATGAATATGAGAAAATATTACAATAACTAAGAGTTTCATATAAAAATTGTATACCATTACATAGTGGAACTAATACCCATTTTCTCTATATGATCCTTGAATTTCAATGGTGGCATGCCTTTAGTCAAATGATTAACGACCATCAATTCAATGCTCACATGCTCAATGACTACTTTCTCTTCTTTAATACGTTCACTCATGGCTAAATATTTAATGTCTATATGTTTACTTCGACTACTACTTTTGTTGTTCTTCGCCATAAAGACAGTAGTCAAATTGTCGTAGTAAATTCTCGATGGCCTAGAAATTCAATCCATAACTCTAATTCCAAGTATAAAACTCTTGATCCATACACCATGTGAAGTGGCCTCAAAACATGAGATAAACTCGGCTTCCATAGTGGAAGTAGCCTTCAAGGTTTGCTTGGCACTCCTCCATGATACAACTCTACTAGCCATCATAAAAACATACCCTGATGTTGATTTGTGTTAATCAACACAACTAGTAAATTCTAAAGATGAATATCCAATCACTTCCAGATTATTCATCTATTTATACATAAGCATGTAATTTTTTGTTTCTTAAAGGTACCTCATTACTTTTTTTGCTGCTCTCCATTGGTCCATACCTAGATTACTCTAATATCGTCCTAACATTCCTATAACATCAGGCTTCCGACAGTTGAAGCATATGGAATGTTCTTCATTGTTCCTTTTCTAGCTCATTTTTAGGGCATTGGTTCAAATTGAACATATCACCCTTCACAATGGGAGCTATACTTGATGAACAATCCTTCATTCGAAATCTATTTAAAATTTTATTGATATAGGTTTCCTTAAATAGTCCCAAAATACCTCGTAATCTGTATCTATGAATCTTAATGCCAACAACATAGATGTATCACCCATATCCTTTATATCGAAATGTTTAGAGATGAATTGTTTCACTTCATGCAACAAACCCTTATCATTGGTTGCAAGTAAAATATCATCCGCATATAGCACAAGAAAACAAATCTTGCTCCCACTGACCTTCTGGTATATACAATGATCCATGACATTTTCTTCAAAACCAAATGAAGTGATTTATCATTGGTTGCAAGTAAAATATCATCTACATATAAAACAAGAAAACAAATCTTATTTCCACTAACTTTCTAGTATATACATTGATCTATGAGACTTTCAACAAATTCGAATGAAGAAATTACTCAATGAAATTTAAAATACCATTGACGGGATGCTTGTTTTAAAGCCTATATAGATTTCTTAAATTTATAGATCAAGTGCTCACCATCATTAGAGGGGTTGTTTCATATAAACTCCATCCTCTTAATCTCCATCGAGAAATATCGTTTTCACATTCATTTGTTGAGTTCAAGTTCAACATGGGATACTAATGCCAAAATAACACATAAGGAATCATTCTTAGATATCGGAGATGAGGTATTCGTATAATCGATTCCTTCCTTTTGAGTTAATCTTGAAAACTACCAGTTCAACCCTAAAATCATTTAATAGATGAATAAAGGAGAATTAAATTTATCAATTAAAAGTTACGAGTCACTTTTTAATTATTCTAGATGTTTAGTCAATCAAGTCAATTTATCCTATGTTGAATTGCTGTAATAATAAATAAACCAATAAATAACACAAGATTTGATGATGGAGAAAACCCTTAACTGAGTAAAAATTTCGGGACCAAGCCAGTAGTTTCGACTATAGATAATAAAAACTTATAGTATGATCCAACCTAGAAAATCCATTAGACTCGTTAATCTAATTCATGCAATTTTCAAAACCGGTTGGAACCTGCTCCCAAACATTAATCAACCACCACCGAAAACGTACTAGGCATTGGATATTAATAATAATTTAGGTAGTGTATGATAGGTTTTTTGTTTTTTGTTTTTTTAATTAAATGAGGGTGATATCTCCGAGAATTTATTAATTTGCCATCACTTGTGACGGAGGAATACCGTGGTTACATGAAAGAAATGAAAGTTGTAAATGAGGAAGTACTACTTCCCTTATAATGAAAGTAAATGACAATTAAAAAAGCGGTAAATAAGAAAGTACTACTTCCTTTATAATAAGAACTAATGTAAAAAAGACCAAAAGTAAGTATTGAAAGTTAAAATGAAATTCAGACTTTGATACTCGGCAATCCATGTCTGTCAACTTGTACTAGAGCCCTGATATGTCGTGGAAGGTCAAGTGATTCATATACTTGATATCGTCAATGATTCAAACCCTCAGCAGTAAGAGCATCTGCAACCTGATTTCCTTCTCTGTAAATGTGGGAGACTCTATCTCTATCGAATGATATGATGTCTTTTATATGTCTAAGTATGTCCTAAATAACCCATTGTCCTCCCCCTGTAGTGATGAGTGAATAGCCACTGAAGAATCTGACTCAACCTAAATCCCTGAATAACCCAGTCCTTGAGCTAGTAAAATTCCATCAAGAATAGCCCGAAGCTTTGCCTCTAATATCATGCATGATCCATACGAAATCGAGAAAGCACAGATACATTTTCTTGAGTGATCTCTTATAGGTATTATATGATAGATAGAACTCTTGAAAAATGCAAACTAGGTTTTCTTGAAAAATACTGTCGCTCAAGCGACAGGCGAGTGAGAGGTGGGATGCTCGAACGAGAGGTGGGTGACAATGATTCTGCTTTGGACGCTCGAGCATCAGCTAGACGACATGCTAGCGTAAATCCGACGAATCTTTCTTCTTGTTTAATACTTGAACCCAAAAACTCCTAATTCATCTATACAATCCTCCAAAAGACTCGTTGACTTTTATAATTTTTTTGTTGTATTCTATTCTTTTACAATAAACCTTTTGTCTAAAGAATTGCCAATACAACTAAAACCTAACAATCTCCTCCTTTGGCGTTCTGAGACGAAACTATACAATTCAAGTCAAGGATGTGAAAACAAAACCAATCCACCTAAACTTAAATTTTATGTCTATGTCTGTCTCTTGCATTCCTTGAAACTTGTTTTGTGAGATCAATAACTCAAATACCAAGTATAAAAGCATATAATACAGGAAATATAATAATTGAAACAGACTATTATATGCTAGCTAGATTGAGAAGTGATACTAATGTTAATCAAAACACCAACTAAAACATTAACATCACAAAACATCAAAACTCAAAAAAGATAAGCATTAAAAAATCATCTCTCATTCATCTTCCCCTTACTACAAAATAAACTAAAATTTAAATGCATCTCTCCTTCTTTTTGTCACAAATGACGAAAATATTAACAATAAATAATAACTCAAAGATGCATTTGATAGCGTGGACAATCATAATCAATGATTAGTAAACTTCTCACATACTTATTTCAAGTCTAAATAGAGTAAATTGTTTAAGTGACTCACGTGTGTTCAGTGCCACTAATTCCTTGTGATCAAGACTTTAAACCTTAAATTTATGAGAAATGACATGCTAAATATCACTATTAAATAAATTTATTCCCATACTAATGAAATCAAACCAATAATGCATATTAAGACCTATAAATAAAGCTTATTTTTCATCTATATTATTCTTTTCTCCACAATTCTTTGAGCATATATACATTTTCACACAATTTATATTTTTCTTTTTAAATTCATCATTTTTCTCTTCAATTTTTCACATCTTATGTGCAGACTCTTCTCCATTAAGCAACTAAAATGACCTATGTAACAAATTTTAGGCCGATGACTCCGAGTCAATTGACCATAGGGCATCAAGTTATGAGAAACCCATGGACTTAACTACTCGAGTTAGATAAGGTTCAAAGAAGTATAAGATGAAGCATTTTTATATTATTTAAGAGGCCATACTAGAGTTTAGGTCTACTAAATTAAGGTCAATATATGTTCAAGGTCACCTTACCAACATATTATGGTCACCCAAATCTCACACACGCAGTCAAAACTTTCTCACAAAATCATAGTGTTTGCAGTGTAGATGGTACATGAAGAAATTTATACTAAGTACTTCACATCAGTGAAAAATATGCTACATCACATCAATTAAACTCGTACTTGGTCACAACATACATATTCATGTAAATCATATATCATGGTATAGTAAAGAATTTCTCCCCTATTTTGTTCTCACATTTTTAAAATTGTTCAATTTTGTTTTTAAAAAAAAAATCAAACTACCTTAAAAGTATCAAAATAAATAAATAAATGAGATACGTTCAATAATGAATGACTCATAATTAATAAGTAAAATCATGCATAAAAAATACCTAATCAATTAGGTATACAAATGATTTTACCTTTAAGAGTATCGTGATCAATTTCTAAATTTTTCAGATCACTCTTTTTCACCCAAACCTGACTGTGGAAGAGTCATCCCGAGCCAACTTCATTATTAACTTTTTCAAATGACTCACTTGATTAGTAAGGAACTACTATCAAAATCCTGATTTCTAGCTCTAGTGAAATTTTGATTTCTATTTCTATTCAGGAATTAGACACCAAGGCCTTATATGTCCTACTCACCACAATTGAAACAAGTAGGGATAAACCTAGGACCAAATTTATGTGGTCGCTGATATCTATTCCTAGGTTGGTAGGTCCTATGCTGTCTAGTAGGCCTCTACCCTACTATACCCTTGTTTTTGAGTTCAGAATTATGAATATGCATATGCTGGTTGGTGGTAGGGATAAAAATGGTTTTGGAAGTATTAGCTATATTATGATCGGCTTGATTATATCCTAGACCTCTCTTGTTACCAATTGGCTTGTTCAACCTTTAAAGATTGTCCAATTTTTGAGATCCACTAGAAAAAGCAAGAAGTTGAGACTTGGAATCTTCAAGTTCACACAAAAGGTTTTTAACCTGAATTTCTAATTTCTCATTCTCATCGGTCAGCTCACAAACTCTCCTAGAGGTCTTCTCAAGTTCACATGTAAGATTTTTAATCTTAGATTTAAGGATCGATTTACAGTATCTAATTTGTTGAGGCACAAGGTAGACTCCTAAAGGTCAACTACAAGTTTCCCTCTAATTAGCTCAAGTTCACAAACCTTCTTAAGTACAGTTTCATTCACCTGCTTAATCTTAAGACTCTCTTCAAATAATTTTTGATAAACTTCACGAATCTCATCCTCATCTTTAGAATCTTCCTCAGATCATTCACCGCTATCTACTTCCTCGAACTTCTCACAGTCCTTATCAGATTCACTTTTAATCTTAGTAGTGAAGGCCATAAACTTTCCACTCTCTTCATGTATAGACATCTTTCTTTGATTATCCGAGGTAGACTCGTCGTTAGTGAAAGTTGCATTCATAGCTTTACCCTGATCTCTTACCATTAGGGCACTCACTTCTATAGTGGCCAAAACCCCGACACTTATAATATCTCATAGATTTAGATCTCTTTCTAGACACATTGAAATCATTTCTATGTCTCTCTTTAGTCTTCTTCTTATTTCTAAACATTTTTTGTGAATTCTTAACAAAATAGGCTATTTCATCATCATTAAGTGAGTCCGAATCACATGAATCACACTCTTCTTCACTAACCGTGTTCATTTTTTTTTTTAAAATTCTTAACAAAATAGGCTATTTCCTCATCATTAAGTGATTTTGAATCAGAAAAATCATACTATTTTTCTCTAACAGTGTTCAAGACTATAAACTTGTTCTTCTTTGGTTGAGATATTGTAACTTCATAAGTTTGGAGAGATTCAATCAATTCTTCAATCTTAATAGTATCTAGATCCTTGCTCTCCTTGATAGCCATAACTTTAGGCCTAAATCTTTCACGTAATGATCTCAGGATTTTTCTGACAATTTTAGATTCAGGAATTCTCTCACCTTAGTTAAAGCTAGAATTAACTATGTCATTCTAGCTCGCACAGAAGTCATCAAATACTCATCATCCTTCATTCTGATTTCTTCAAACCTAGTGGTCAACATCTGTAACTTAGAATTCTTAACAGTGCCGAGTTTCCTCATGTTTGAGCTGTAGAATATCCTAAATCTCTTTAGCAACCTCGCACATAGACACAAGTCTAAATTCTTCTGGCGATATGGCCAAAAATAAAGCATCCAAGTTGAAATATCAATAGGGATAACTACACCTACAACTATGGTAGATGGGGCGGTCCAACCATCCACTACGCTTAACAAAGGACGTTCATCTTTCGATTTCAGGAAGGCTTTCATTCTAATTTTTCAATAGGCATAGTTACTGCCATCAAAATCTAGCGGGACAGACAATGAACTACTCGTCTAAAAAACTAGGACTATGAATCAAATTTGGACCCTGATACCACTTGAAAGTTACTAATTCAACCCTAAAATCACTTAATAGGTGAAAAACGTAGAATTAAATTTATCAATTAAAAGCAAAAAATCACTTTTTAATTATTCTAGATGTTTAATCATTCAAGTCAAGTTATCCTATGTTGAATTGTCACAATCATAAATAAAGCAATAAATAACACAAGATTTGATGATAGAAAAAACCTTTAACTGGGTAAAAACTCCAGACTAAGCCAATAGTTTAAGAATTCTTGCAATCTCCAAGACACCCTGAAACGTGCTTCACTCATACTTGTTCCCGATCTGCTGAAATTGTCTGTTTCTCGTAGGACACCAAGAACATCTAATTCTTGTACTTCTAGTCCAACCTCCATCAATCTTTAATTCGGGAATATCACAATGAATATAAGAGAAATTAATAGGTCGTGAGGCTGCATAATATTAAAAATTGCTTATATTAAAATTGAGGTTTAATTGAATAAATTGCAAGTTTTACCAATGTAAATCATGCTAAAATTGAATATAATGATATAAAAATTGCCAGTGACTAATCTTTTAATTCAAACATATTAAGTGATTCCTTATGATAGAATTATCAAATTATGCACTTAATCCATATTTAAGTTTATTATGAAAACAATTTGATATTCTATATTAAAATAAACGTTATAATAAAACTATCAAATTATATACTTATTCATAATTCCAATGGACAAATTATGAGTTAATTTGATATTTTATTTTAATTAATTATATAAATATAATAAAAATTCCAGTGGGATAAAATTCATTATATTAAGTATAATTAATTACTGTTTAATGTCTTTAATCCTTATGTGACCCTGATCTTAATATATAATATTATCTAATTAAGGATGTTTTTGCTAATCCTTAAATAAATAAAACTATATAGACCACTAGACATTATTCTTTTATGCATAAACAATTAACTCAATATGAAAATAATTCTAATAGCACAATTTTAACTAACATGATTATGCACAAAATATTCTCATAATCATCACAGATTGTATAAAAAAAAATTAAAACATAATTGACTCATGCAAGCCAAATATGAGTATTATTTTAACTTTTTATAACTTAAATTCATCCTAAAATTGCAATATTATTCCAAACATAAATAATTAACATACTCAAAATTTAAATACGCATAAGTATAAAAAATAAAATAAATACCTAAGAATTTAACTTTGCATAATTGGCCCATAAATAAAACTGCATGTTTAAATTGTATAAAAATTTTAAGTCATGACCCAATTAAAACTTGCAAGTCACTTTGTAATATTAATTGGCTCACTTAAACATAATTATAGGCCATTCCAATGGCCCAATAAAGAATGGTTTAATGTATACTAACGATATATGTCATTGAGAGAAAACGACAGTCATCTTCAATTTTCAAAATGGGAAAATTACCAAAAACTAGGTGTTAAGTTGTGAGTTTTTAAAATTCAGGTTTAAAGTTTATCTATTCAAAAATCAAGTATTTTATTTTATATATAAAACCATAAATCTATCCAAACCCTACATTAATTAATTTCATTTCTCTCCACCCTCTCACCCACCGCCTCCACCGCCCGCCGCATCCACCGCCTTTCTCTCACAACGGCGACTCATCCACCACCACCACTCGCCGTCGCCTCCTCCTCCCCTTCTCTCTCGTCTCCTCCCTTCTCCTCACTGTCGGAGTAGCGAATCCAC
The DNA here is from genome assembly GCA_903798355.1 of Fraxinus baroniana. Classification (NCBI taxonomy): domain Eukaryota; kingdom Viridiplantae; phylum Streptophyta; class Magnoliopsida; order Lamiales; family Oleaceae; genus Fraxinus; species Fraxinus baroniana. Next base: position 8,551 of record CAIGRO010033310.1, on the reverse strand, counting down.
CACCACCACCGTCCGTTTCCCTCTCTCCCCTGTCTTCCCCTCCCCAAGATGCACATTACCCAGGTATGGGTCAACCTCCATTTAACTCCCAACAGCCTGAATTTGACCTAATTTGTGGATGCATCGAAGAGCCTGTGCGACAGCTTCGATTTTCACCATTTTGATGCTTCAATCTTGCTCCAATTGTTCAATTCAGCCAACAAGATTTCAATTAGCAATGGTAAGGCTATGGGTAACCAACCAATTGCATCAATTAACACTTCAACTTCTAGAATTGAATTTGCCCATCTTCCTCCTTGAGATGCATATGTTCCTACTGAAATTTATGATTCTCCTAGTGTTTTTCTTCAAAACACAGGTGGTGGTTGTTGGCAATGGTGATTTAGGTGGTGTTGGTGAGGTTGTGTGGTGATGGTGGCGCGCTGGATCTAGGTAGGACGGCGGTGGTATTTACTTGATGTGGTGTGTGTGGGTTGACAATGGTGGTGGCAGTCGACGGTGTTGCAGGTGGAAGATCTGGTGATTTTGTTTTTTGTGACTAAGAATATAAAATTCTATAATCTGTGACCTAAAAATTATATAATTTGTGACCGTGAAAAAATTCGTGACCAATCAATTTGGAAATCTGTGACTGTGTGACCTATAAATTTTGATCTGTGACCAACGAATTAATTGACCTAGAAATTTTTTTTTTATATCTGACTATTAAAAAAATTTATGACCAACTAATTTGGAAATCTATGAGCTGCAAAAAAACTGTGACCATAAATTAATTTTTAACTAATTAATATTAATTAATAGTAAATACTTGATTTTTGCAAGTTTGAAACTTAACACCTGATTTTTGCAATTGGCAAAGTTAATACCTGATTTGTGAACTCTTCCCTTTTGAAAATTGGAGTCATCTTCAACCTCCAGACGGGTTGAAATCGACCCGGTCAAAACCCGCCTCAAATTCAATCTTCCTCAATGAAAATCTCAAGTTTAAAAACACAGTCTAGAAATGTGATCTTATGGAGAAATTTGAATTTATTTTTTTTAAAAAAATTCGGCTAGGGAAGACAGGTTTGCAGATTGCTATGAAACACCAAGGCAGAGGTAATGGCTTGCTCTGATGCCAAATGTTAGATTGAAAATCAATCCAAAACAATTATGCGGATACCAATTGAATTGAAAAAATTGCAAAACTCATGGATCAAGTTCATACCTTCGACCGTTGATGTTGTTCCAAAAGCTCTTGTTTTGTTCCAAGTACTTGTACTTCTAAGCTCTCAACACTTCTGCAATGATAGTCTATAATCTGCATTTTCGGTGGTGGAGTTTAGGGACCAAACCCATCTCTAATATAACCAAACCCCCCATCAAGTCATGGTTGCAGTTACCCGTTTTGCTTGTCCAATCAATGGGTAACTTTCTGAAAAATTGAAGAACATTGGACCACATTGACGGAATAAATGGACCAGTTACATGTGACAAACAGTCAGCTATCTGGACAATCAGCATCATTATCAGCTACAAGACAAAAAGGATAACCAGCATGAAAGAATAATCGACTGGTGTATAACCCCCGTAGATATCGAATGATGTAACAAACAACAAAAGATGCACATGGCGAGGAGTTCACATAAACTGACTAACCTAGTGGACAACAAAGGAAATATTAGTCTGAGTTATCGTTAAATAGTTCAAACTATCCATCCTCATGAAATTTACTTCATATTTACTCTTGTATAAGTATCCATAGAAGATGTATCCTAGCAAAAGTAACCAAATCATGTGTGTACTCATGTTGATTCGAAAAGGCACCCAAAGAATCAATATGAACCTCTAATCCCAAGAGATATGTAAGTGGACCAAGATTCCTGATATGAAATGACGCTTGAAGATGCTAATGCATACGGGTAATTAAGGTTGAGTCCATCCCGATAATAACACTATAAAGAACATAAACGAGAAAAAGAAAAATACTAGCAGATGGTTTGCAAAGAGATAAAGACGGGTCATATTAGTTTTGCTCGAGAAGTTAAGTGGTCATAAATTTTTCGAACCATGCCCAGCGATCTTGTTTTAACCCATATAGAGATTGCTCCAACTTATATACATCCAAAAAAAATAAAAATAAATTAGAAGGCAATCTAGGTGGTAAGGACATGTATATCTCCTCTTTGAGATCACCACGAAAAATACTTTGTTATGTTCATCTCCTAGTGAAGCAACGATAGAAGTAAGTATTTATATTGTAGTGATTTCGATGACTGGAGCAAAAGTCTCCTCATAGACTACCTATTACTGATGTCGATTACCAAGGGCCACTAATTGTGCCTTGTAGCATTATAAAGCACCGTCAGAACGTAGCTTTGTCAAGTAGTCTCATTTACAACCAATAGTTTTAACATTAGCAGGAGCAATATCCTATGTGTGACATTGCCGCAAGCAAATATTCATATTTAACAACCTCAAATAACATGAAGGAATGGGAATAAAGGTTAAAGAAACAAAGAAATATGTATAAGAAAAGTCAGATCGATCAAGAGGACGAAAAAGTCTGGTAGAGAGGGACAATTTGAACAGGCTCAAGTGATGGGTTGGCTGGAGAGGTGGCAAAGTGGGTCACCTTCATTCATACATAATTCCAAGCTTGAATTGGTCAAGAGTTGTGGTCAATTCACCAAAAGCATGTAGAACATGTGTCTTAGGCAACGATTCATTATGAGTAGAAAAGAATTGGTGATTTTCAAAGAAGACAACATGGTGGAAAATACGAAATCTATTAGCAAATGGATCGAAGGAAACATAGCCATTGTACGAGGTGATATACCTATGAAAGAGCATTTACCGGATTGAGCAGAGAGTTTGTGAGCAAATGTATGCATATCAAAATAGTGAGGATGCCGATGATAAATAAGATAATAAAGAGACTTAAAGTTCAAGATTTGGAAGGATAATCAATTAAAGAAATAAATTATCATCGACAAAGAATAAACCCAATATTTAGATTGAATGGAATATTCAAGCAATAAAGAGCGAACAACATCTAAGAGGTGGCAACTCTTACGTTCAACAACACCATTTTGTTATAGTGATGTATTCGTCACTAGAATCAGATGGTAACACTTTGATGCCTAAAGAAGATTAAGTCTCAAACATAGGCCGCAAAATATTTTGAAGACGGAAAACACTTCAAATTTAAAACAAAGAAAATAATCCAGGTATATTTAGCGGCATAATCAATATATGTTATAAACTATTTATAACTAGCATGAGATATAACAGGAGTACCCCATGCATCACTAGAAATCAAATTAAAATAACTTTCAGTACAACTACCATGAGAAGAAGATGAAGGAGACTTACACTTTATTTAAATGTGGAGCAATGAAAAGAAATGTGAGATGATAATTGATCTTAAAACCCATAATTAACTAAATGAGATAAAAACAAAAGAGTTGGGATGAACCAAAAATTTGTGCAAAACTTCTCCCTCATTATTTATAGTAGTACAAAATAAAGAAAGGAAATTAGGAACGGAGAAGGGCAGATGGAAACAATCATCCAACTTTAGACCCCTTCGAGAGTATCTTAGCCAATATATGATCCAGCAAAAGACAAACATCATAGTGTTTACCAATCAATTGTCCTAGTGAGATGAGACTAGTAGAAAAGCAGGAGATACAATGACATATTTAACAAAAGAATTAATATCATAGGTAACTAATTGTCATTATCAATTTAAATGTATGAGGAGCTATCATATGGTCGAAATTGCTATGAGTATTGGAGAAACTGGTCATATGATCAAATGCACCAGAATCAACAGGTCAAGATAGAGATGGTAGAGTACCAATATTACAATGAAGTCCTAAGGTTGATAAAGCCAAAATAATCATCTTATGTGCCATTTTAGGAGTAAGAACTGATTGGTCTATAGTTGTGGAAGAGGAAAAGCTACCTACAGCCCGATAGGCATTAGCTTGATGAATAGAAATATGTCACGTCTTTTTACAGTAATTGCCAGATTTCTTTCGCATTAATAGATATTTGTCCATATTCTTAATAGTTGAAGCATTAAACCTTTCACGTATCTCTACTATTACGTTGCAACTCATTGCTCTTCATGGAGTAATGCCCTAAAACGAACATCTAAATTCGGAGAAGGATATTCATCAAACTGGTGCAAGTTGCTTTGAATATAGGCCATAATTCAATTAGAAACTGATCTCTCTTGCTCTGTTTATGAACCTCCTAAATAGCGGAGAGAGATTCACTGACACCTTTGATTAAATAATGTCAGCAAAGTTGGGCCATAAGTTCTAGAACCCTGAGAAATAAATCAAAAGGGAAAGATTCTTGTGTATAATTAGCGATCTCATATACCATCTGAAATCGTATGAGTTTGTTGTTCTAATCATAAACCTTCTTTAAATACTCCCACTTACTTGGACAATTTCATAACTCCATAAGTTCAAATTAATCAAAGGATCAAAGATCTCAAAATCCATATCATTTAACGTCTTCGACCTACCCGTCGTGCTAATTTAAGGATTTCAATAGGGGTTGGTTGACATTGGTATGGCCACATACTTAATTGTAAATGAGAAATAATCGAAATAATTAAGTCGAGGCAAATTATTTGTTTAGAATACATAGTAAGGCCCTGTTTGAGCCATCTATTTTCCTCATTAAAACGAAAAATATGATCGTTATCCATCACATCAACTTTAAATTCAAGTTTTCTATCTCTTATATGGGCCCCAATAACGGTTATATTTTTCATTCTCATTTTAAAAAAAGATGGCTCAAACGGGGGCTAAAAGCTTGAATTCGTTGGTGATTAAATCATCTTGATTAAGACTTAATTGGATTCACATGGAGATACGGTGGATTGACTAATTGAGTAGGATTGGTTTGAACATGAGAGGGATAAATCAATTAATTTAGAAGAATTCGACAGGATACAGATAATCAATTATCATAAAATTTGGTAATTGAGATTAAGGGAACAACTATGTTGAACTCGTGAATCTTAACACTTAAACCATTATATAAATTATTTTTATTGTTTAGTAGATCTTTAGTTTTTAAGATACAAATCATAGAAAAGATCAAGTTTAATTGTCCTCAATCAAATTCAATTTAGAAATAATTGAACCAAGAAATACATATTGCTTTTAACTTTTAGGGAAAATGACTGGTGTTTCTATATCCATAAGGGCATTATTTGTTGGAATATTATCCTTCAACTTTAATGGAGAAGAGCAAAAAAAAAAAAAAAAAAAAAAAGGA
>CAIGRO010033305.1:0-11889 GCA_903798355.1 Fraxinus baroniana | reverse complement strand
TATATCTTGTGTGGGATCCAATAACGACTATATTTTTTATTCTCATTTTACAATAATATCTTACTAGTAATAATCTAAAACAAATTAAATAAATCTACTACAAAATTAATTAAAGTGAAATCACAATAAACTAAAATATAGTTTTTTATTTGCCATTTTGGGTTAAGACGTAACGACAACGTTACAATACAGGTCTACTAAACTAAATATAAANGATCATCATATCTGAAAAGCAAAACTATTGATTAGACAAAGAGAATAATCAACCATAATAATAAATCAATTGTTTATAATATCTAAACATAACAATTACACAAGCTTACCGTTGTATACTGTTATGAATTCAGTTTCTCACATATACTCAAACATCAATTGTTGTTACACATGATTCACAGTCTCCATTGTCAAACAAATGTATTCGTTACATCATCATAGTATTTGATACTAGATAGATAATAGAATCTTTAAAAATATGGTAATAAAAAATATAAAACATATGCCACAACTTTCATTGAATAATCAAATGCTTCCACTTCATCTAAATAGGTTTATTCTTAATTTGCAACTAATTCTTTGTGTATATACAAGCCTCAACTATCCTTACACCTAATAAACTCCTAAAGGAGTCAAGTATCCGACCTCCAGTTGAGAATGCAGACTTAGAAGCAATTGTAGAAATTTGAATTTTGAAGAGGAAAATGACTTTTGATAGATTATGTTAGTCTTGAGATTATTAGATATAAATTATGATTATTTGGTAATAATAATATATATGTAATAGAAAATTATAAATTGACAAAAATACATAAAAGTGACAAAACTATTGAATTTTACATATTTGGATGAATTTAAAAAAAAATCATTTTATTTATTTTGATATATTTTTTCGTCGGTCCGATTTGATTTAAATCGCAATTAAAATTCTCAAATTTAAACCAAACCGTTTTTGACCGGTTTGGTTTGGTTTGGTTCGGTTCGGTTCAAAATCATTTCGTTGACAGGTCCACGTAGCGCCAACCAACGATTTCTAAAATGCAATTTCGATTCGATTTTAAAATATGACGGTTTTTACTTGCAGCACTAATTTATACTTTTTGTTGCACCTCATTGGACAAGGTTTCAAGCATTGGCCACGTATCACTAATTTCAGCTTGCACACCATGTACCGTCCTACCTAATGTAGCAGAGGTCATTAGACATAGGTAGTCGAAGTGATGTCTCATTTCTGTCACGGTGCCATATAGAAACCAATCCTCCAAAATTTGAACGTGGTGCTACGACGTGCTGCATACAAATTCGAAGTGAGTAGCTTTCAAAAGATCTTTTGCACGAGATCTTGCGCGATCAATAGATGTGACATCTTTACAGTTGCACATCTTAGTTAACTTCTCAATTTACTTTTCAAATGTCGGGTCCAGGTCATAGGATGTTCAATTTTTACAATCATTAAATGTCCTTGAATCTAGAACTGCAGAACCGACGTTTAGGAAGAGATGCCTCGACTGTTAAGATAAGTTCACGTGTTGTTTCATCCAACGGTGACCAATTCACCTCTTCTATTAATAAAACTTTACACTTAGTAATGCGATTTCACGCTTTCAATATTATTATTGCTCACTCTTCTTGTTTTCTCTCTACAACTTGGTACATGTACACATACTTATGGCTCGCTTCTTCCATCCCATACCTAAATATATAAGTTGATTGACTTGCGCGATTGCCTCCCCCACTGTCGAAGGTCATGTGCTTCAATAAATTGTCAAAAGTTTTACGTGTGGACGTGATTGGAGTCGGCATCTGTTGATTACGTCATCAATAAAAAATCGAGGTCAACACTTCTTTTTAAAATTAATTTTTTAATCCAAGTGGCGTGATTTTTTTCTTTTGAAAAACGTGGTTAAAAAAACGGAAAGTTTTGAGTAAGTTTTGAGTTTAGGTGCAAAATTGTTTTGCCCCTATCTGATACCAAATTCTTTATAACTCATTTTTCCCTAAAGTCATTTTCAACCATATTCTCTTAATTAATTAGTCCACAACTTTTTCCTATTTTAATCACACATTCTAAAAAAATCATTTTTCACAAAATCTATCGTTAAAACCTATATCAAATAGGGGGCTGCAAAATGTCTTCTGACATAGACTTCTTTCCTCATGTTAGTATATCGTGTATTAATTTTCTGAATACACATGCCGGAAAATGACTTCAAGTTCTACAACATACAATTCTGTCTGTGTTGGATATACTAAGATCAAACATCCTACAACATACATTTTTGTCTGTCACTGCAAAACTGGGTTTGTACTTATCTTTGCTCGAAACATGCTTATAGTATCTTGCCTAATGCATGAGCATGTTCTCCGTCTCATTTTGCCGATGAGACTCTTGACAGCATTCATTCACGTTGTAACTGTTGAAGACGAGATTTAAATGAATAATGCTCTAATAGTTTATGTTTTTAGAAAATTATGCACGTGTAAAGTCTTTGACGAAGAAATGAATCCGTTCTACACTGAGGGACGTTTTAAGATAAGATTTAAATGAAATCATGTGATGTCTGATGAGATGGTTAAAAGTCATGATCATGTTTTTATTGTAGCTAATTATAAGCATCTTTAGCCCTAGCCAAACTTTGGTATACATAATTGACTGTTTCATATTTAAGGTTCCACTATAAATCCAAAATAATTAGAAGTCATACTAATTTACTCCTTTAACAGCTTGTGAACTGATGGGAAAGATCTCGTGGAGCCCACTGTTCTTCGTCGCCTCGTGGATATCTTGAGGAAATCACGCCTAGATTTACAACGAAGAGCTACTTCTTTCCTCGAGTTCATTGTAGTGAGGTTAGAGATGGGCTCGGCTCGGCCCATACTCGGGCGAGCTCGGCTCGTCGGCTCGCCAAAAAAAAATAAAATTCCAACAAGTCGGCTCGTGGCTCGCCAAAAATGAGCCGAGCAGGCTCGGCTCGTGCTCGGGCTCGTCTTTTTGACGAGCCCGAGCCTCTCAAGCTCGCCTAAAACGAGTCGAGCCGGCTCGGCTCGTTTGCCACCACTAAGTGAGATGGAAAAGATCACCTCAGCTGACATAGAATCTGGTCTAGAAGCCATTTTTGAACAAAAATTTTTGACCGATAAGCGACTTACTTTCAAAATAATTAACTTCTCTTCAAGAAACATGAAAAGTTACTTGTAAGTTGTAACATTTACTATTTCTTGGACTTAACCAAACATGTTGACATTATCAGAGAAAGAACGCAATACTGATGAGAAGAAAGAATTGTCTTTATTAACAAATGAATTATAAGAAAGTCAAGTTTAATTTAATTATAGTGCAATTGAAAAATCTTTTTTTTTTTTCTTCATATTTTTGTTTTAATATTATATAATTTTACAATTCATAAATAATAAAATAATAATTCACAGCTAATAGTTGTTAACTAGGAACATGCTCCCTTGGATTCTTTGTATTGTTTAAATCTTGTTTATTGGTGGGTAGCTGTACAATCTTGTCTACTTTTAAAATAATATATATATATTTTTCTAATAAATAGAAAATATTAAATAAAACTTTGTCACAACAATGATGAGACAGGTATTATCATCAACGACAACGGTCGTCAAAGACCAACCAACCCAGCCCAACCAAAGTAACCACAACCCTTTCAAGCGAGGAAGAAAAAATTGGGAAACTTACCAAGGAGGTCCTTCAACTTTTAGGTTTATTTTATTTTAATATCTCAGTTTTGATATAATTAGATCTAAATTTTGCATTTTTGTTCGACTAGACCACTCTGTTCGTGACTCTTAGCCAAGTGAAAGTTAGTTTGTAGAATAAATTGAAATAATTAAAATTCTTAATTTACTAATTCAAACATTTTGTAGGATAGAAACTATTTATTTAATATCAGACAACGATACGAAAGTTGACATGACAGTTGAAGGAAAAAAAATGAAATGAGTAATTAATATAAAGAAACTTGTAAGTTAGGTGGTCTCTAATTAAAATCTTTCAATGAAAAAAAGAAGAAGAAGAAGAAGAGAAAAACGGAGGGAAAATCCATATTTCTAAAAGGGAAAATTGTAACAACAGTTCCAAATCATTCACATTTTTTTTTTGCAGACTTTGCCTTAATCTTTAATTTGTACCAATGAATGTCCCAAACCTTTGATAAATTAACAGTAGATATCCAAATGGTTGGATTTGACCAATAAAATTGATTTTGATCAAATCTAAGATGAGCAAAATGATATATTAATTATTTTTTCACATAAAACAAGTAAAAAATAATAATAAAATGATCTATTCATCTCCCCACCCCGCCAAAATTGAATCAGAACCCAACTTCAGCCTCCTCCTTCCATGGTCACTCTCCACAACCACATCGTTTACCTTCCCCACCAACTTCTACCTCTACATCCATCCCAAAACAAAAGTAGTTGTTCTTCCATAGCCACGACCCGTCGCTGCCACTCTTCGCTTCCTCCTTCCCCACCAATTCCCACCTCCACTTCCATCCCAAAACAAAACAAATTGCAACCTATCATACCAAAAAACTCGATTATCAGTCATTTTAATCACCCAATTTTAATCATTATATCAAATGCCTCATAGGCATCCTGCAATCTTCCATTTTGACAGAATGAATTGTTCAATATAGTGAATGTAGCAACATTGGGTTGAAACCCATTAATTAGTTGCTAAAATTGGGTATGTGCAATTATCATGGGCTAAACCTACATGTAATAATTTGGACTTTAATTTCGACACTAATTTAAACTCATTGCTATGATCAAAGCCATAAGAAAATGGTTGAATTCTAAATGGTGGGTAATTTGCTCTCTCTCTTGAATTTATTCACAACTTAATTTTATTTTTTTTTAGAAGTGAGAACTGCTACAACTATTTCAATAAAATCTTGAAACTCCAATGAAAAATGAGGTATCTTTTGGGTTTTGAGTAGAGGTAGTCATGCAGAAATGAGAAAAACTACCATACTGGGGACATCATGTTGGTGTGATGGTTGTGGTCGTGGTCGTGGTGTGGCATCCGTGGCAATGGACAGTGATGGTTTTGATTTTTTGTTTGGGTGGGAGATGATGGGTTGAAAAAGGAGATGAATAATTTTTTTCTTCTTTTCTTTTCTTTTTATTTTCTTTTAGTTATTTTAATTGTTTTGTGGGGGCTCTTCTGCTAATTTATCAAAGGTTTGGGACCTTTGTTGATACAAATTAAAGGTTAGAGCAAAGTTTGCAAAAAAGTGAATATTTTAGGGACCACTGCTGCAATTCTCCCTTTTTCTCAGAGAAATTCCGATTTGTAAGATGTATCAATAGAAAAAAAAAACAGAGAGAAGAAAAAGAAGGCGATCTGAACGGAGGAAGAGGCAAATGGGCACGCTTCAAACATGGAGAAAAGCGTACGGAGCTCTAAAAGATCACACCAAAGTTGGACTTGCCCATGTTAATTCCGATTTCAAGGTTCCCTTTTTATTCTCTCTATATTTATATTTCTATGTAGATTTATACGTGTACGGTTGTATTTGATTATGTGCGCACAGAAAGAATTTGGGAATAAAAATTTGATGATTGGATTTATGGGGTTTTCTTATTTGGATGGCTTAAAATAGGATGTGGATGTGGCAATCGTCAAGGCTACAAATCATGTAGAAGTTCCACCCAAAGATAGACACCTCAGAAGTGAGTTTTTCATTTTATATTCTAATTTATAGTAGATCCGCAATTGGTGGTTTTCTATATTTTAAGAGAATTTGATTTTTATCCTTTTGGCCGTTCCTCAAGGAGAATAGTAATTTTTTCGGCTTCATTTTTGAAAGGTGTGCATTGTGGACACTGTTTTCATTTTTCAGTTTGTTTTAAGAAAGTGAGGGAAAAATTGTTCTTGAATTCTTGTTTACTGGGAAATTTGTTCTCCAATTTTAGATAACCATTGAATTTCGGGCCTGGGGTCTAATAAATTCGAGAGGAAATATCCTTATTAACAAGGATTCCAATATGTTAATTAAAACTAGTTTCTTTTTTCAGAAGTTAGGCGTCTTTTAATTTGGGAATTCATATTCATGTAGTCAAAATGAGTGATTGTGTCACAGTACTATTATTGTTCTGTTGCTTCTTGTAGAAATTTTGGCTTCCACATCAGCAATTCGGCCCCGGGCTGATGTTGCATACTGCATACATGCACTTGCAAGGAGGTTGGCAAAGACACATAACTGGACGGTATGGATTCTGCTCCCACGGGGCTTGAGTTTCGGTATTGCATTATGTACTTGTAGTTGGCCTTTTGGGTTTGATTTTGTTAGTGTTTATATGGCGAAGGACTTGATTTGATTTGCTGCCTAAGCGAATCTATCAGAGTTTATTTGACTTAGAATGCATCATTTGAACCATTGAGTTGCATTCTTTTTTGATACAGTGAGCCAGTGAAAGCTCACATTCCTTGACTCCACAGTGCATATTATCAACCTCTTCTTGTGTTTTATTTGGAAACTCATGCAAAATCTTTTATGTGTCAAACAGTTTGTCAAAATGCCATACTTATTATAAAGATAGTGACCTGAAACTTCATCTGGAAGAACCTTCAGTGAATGTTCACATGAACCAGTAAATGATTTAAACTATAAATGATATTTTATGTTTTAATTGCTGCCTTCCTTCTAGATTATCCTTTTTTGATAAATAATTCCTTCTAGATTATCCTAGAGTCGCAATTAGTTAGATTGGGTAACTTTCTCTTTTAGTTGCCACATTTCCCATGGTGAGATGGCTACCCTCTTTTTGTTGTAGCTCAAGGACTCAGACAAGGTTAGGAGTCAAACAGACTCGCATTTCTCATTGAACAAATACAGGAAAAGAATCTTTCCCCTCACCCTATTCTTCTATTTTGCTTAAGCTAGTGTATACGGCACACAATCGATCCAAACTCCCTTCATTGGTCCTACTCTTCTAGCCATCAATCTCCTCTATTTGCTAGAGGCATCATCCAAGGTTAATATTCCAAGTAAAGCAATTTTATTTTTTTTTCCTTTCGCATCTGTAGTTTGAAAGAAAATCAAGGAAAAATTGTTTTAGGGATTTCTGAAGATCTCATTTAGATATGAAGTTTTTTTCTCCTAGGTTTTGTGTAAATTATCTTCCCTGAACTGGACTGTCAGTATCTGATTGATTACATCAGAGTTGTTATGAATGAGCCAAGGTCAATGGAAAAAACTTTTTTTATATATTCTAGGCGTATGTGCTGTTTGTACATGCAAGTCATATCATTATGGGATAAAAATTGTGTTAACAGCATGGAATAGAGTAAATTCTGCTTAGCTTACATGGTCATGTATTTTTATATAGTAACCTCGTGCTTTTCCTAACAGGTTGCACTAAAAACACTGATAGTTATCCATAGAATGTTGAGAGAAGGTGATCCTACATTTAGGGAGGAACTTTTGAATTTCCAGCAGAGAGGACGCATCCTTCAATTGTCCAATTTTAAGGATGATTCAAGTCCCGTTGGTAAATACCAATGCTCTGTTTTTTATGTTCTTGTCTTTTATCATCCCCCTCTCCCGAGAATCAAGAATAACACATGCCTTCTTTCTTTCGCTAGCTTGGGATTGCTCTGCCTGGGTACGGACATATGCATTCTTCTTGGAAGAAAGACTTGAATGCTTTAGGATATTGAAGTATGACATTGAAGCCGAGCGTCTTCCAGGACCTGCACAAGGCCAAGAGAAGGTTGTATTATTTCGTGAATCTAATGAACATCCAGTGAATAATAATTTGGGAATTTTTTTGCTTTACAATCTTATTTGTTCAGTATGATGTTTGTTCTGCATGAAAAATGTCGTCTCCTTTTCTTTGAGGAATTCTAGAGTAATCTTGGATGATTATGGTTGAGTTGAATACTTTCATCGGTTTGCATTTGATATGTTCAGTAAGACAGTAATTATAAAGCTAATTACTGATTGATAGGGTTTTGCTATTATTTGTGAGCCGCCAATAGGAATTCAGCATTCCTCCTTCATATGGATGCTCAGATGGCTTAGGCCAGTGAATTTTTTCTAGTCCCAGAGATTACATTTCAATCCCATTAGAACCTGGCAATGGAGAAGCTAAAAAGATAAACTCATTTTAAGAACATCATTTCAAGCTTAATTCATGGTTTATTACTTCCAAACTTGATTGAAATTTATAGTTTTGTTCCTTGGTTAGCAGGGTTACAGTAAAACTAGAAACTTGGACAGTGAAGAACTTTTGGATCAACTTCCTGCCTTTCAGAAGCTGCTTTACCGTCTTATTGGATGCCGGGTACTTTCTGATTTTTTATAACTATAATTCATGGGCACATCCAGTTTCCAGTTTATTATTTTATTCCCCAACCTTCCTGTGGTAAATTCTGAAATTCTTTATTAACAGTATAATAGAAAACTGAATATTGTGAACTATTATGAATTTTCAGCCTGAAGGAGCAGCTGTTGGCAATTATGTGATTCAGTATGCCCTTGCCCTGGTATGTGATCTAACTCTGTACCTCCAACATAGATTATAGATGTAATTAGCAAATTCCACAATCTTCATTGGAACAAGGAATAAAGGTAAACTTGAAAATATGGAAATGAGTGCTCTGGTGCATTTAAAATGAGGTAAACTGAGAGTAATATAAAGAAAAACCTTATCATGTGTAACACGTGGAAAGAAAAGAAACTGGTTAAGAAGGGGAAGACTGAAATCTGATAGGACATCAGCATAATGAAATTTAATTGTTCTCACTTCCCCCCCTTCTCACTTGTGGAAAAAAGAAACTAAGAAAACATACCAGTTTCTTTTTTGAGAATCTTTATTCATATTTTCCGTGCATGATTGATTTAAGATGTAATTTGAAGACAGCTGACATTTCCTGGTCAATATATGAGATTTCAGGTGCTCAAGGAGAGTTTTAAAATTTATTGCGCTATAAATGATGGAATTATCAATCTTGTTGACAAGGTGAGATGACTATTAGGTTTGCCAGATTAATTTCTTAAACTATATTTTAACAGTTGTTTAATTTCTTTGTTTTCCATTTCAGTTTTTTGAGATGCCAAGACATGAAGCCATTAAAGCTCTTGACATCTATAAAAGAGCTGGTCAGCAGGTAGTTTTTTGCTCTGCAGTCCTCAATATTAAGCTTCTTGAGTTAGATTTGTAATGTTTTCTAGTCACTCATAGGTTAGGAAGTGAGGGAATTGTACTTGATTTATGGTGGGTTTTGAAAATGTTGTACGTTATTACACAGGCTGCTAATCTTTCTGATTTCTATGAAATTTGCAAAGGACTTGAACTTGCTAGAAACTTCCAGTTCCCTGTGTTGAAAGAGGTAAAGAGACCGCATAGGTTTTTGTGCCTTAACTTTATCGTACTTTTCTTAATCTTCAGATGAGAAGTTAACACATCATGCTTTTTATTTTTTTTCCTCCTAGCCTCCACAATCCTTTCTCGTGACCATGGAGGAATATATAAGAGAAGCACCACAGATGGTTTCTGTTCCGAATGAAACTTTGGTTAGTATTTCATTCCACACTTTTGGAAATTGTTACTTTCTAGTTGCTATTATGATTCTTTCCTAATTGTATTACTGCTGTGTAGATTGTAGGCTGTACATTCTCCTTGTAAAACTGTAGTTTCTTAGAATAAGTTCTCAGGGCGGTATATAAATCCCTTTGATAATCTCAATAGTTGTGTGAATGAAAATCTGATTTCATCACATGGTAACAGAGCTGATAATGGTCCTCTTTTAGCGTTCTTTTTCCTGATCTATTATAGAATCTGGTGACCTTTCATCGCCTTGTTCTACTTTTGTTGCATAAATTTTTTCTTTCTTCTCACCTTCCATGTCAGTCTACTTCAACATTTTTTCTTCTTTCTGAAAAACCTGGGCCTCAATTATCTGTATCCCTCTTATATTTTCAGATTTCATTACCCAGAGGTTTTCTTATACCAATATGTGTGTGACCTTAATTTCCAGGCACTTTGTTTAGTCCTGTAACCTGGCTTTTATATCTTCTGAAGTCTGAACTATTGGCGTATAACAACCTTTAAGGATATTATCCATAACTCTAATCAAAGCAATGCATGCTACTCTAATTATGATCATTCTCTCAGGAATATCCGGAAAGGCTTCAGTTGACGTATAGACAAGAGGATGTTCCTTTACCTTCTGAAGATGCAAAAGTGTTGTCTGAGGAAGCTAAGCAGCCACCTTCAGATGATGATGCCGTCTCAACCACAGAGGCAGCTGTTCCCCCTCCTCCTCCTAATAACTTGGACACTGATGATTTACTGGTGAGTTCCTTATTTCCTGTTATTCTCATACCATTGTGATTGAGCTTTGGTGCTCATATACTCTGCTATCTGCATTTTCATGTTCCGTTTACTGCATCCATTTTATATATAAAATTATTTCAGGGCTTGAATGCTATTGCACCTGATGCATCTGCTATTGAGGAAAGCAATATGTTGGCTTTGGCCATAGTTCCATCTGGTTAGGATTTTCTATGTGCTCCTTTCTCTTTTGACTTATTTGCTCTGATTAAACTTATTTAGTTCATCACTTTTTAAAAGGAGTCTTTTGATATCTTATGCATGCTGCAGATACTACATTTGACTCTAGTGCTTCGCAATCCAAAGACTTTGACCCTACTGGATGGGAACTTGCCCTGGTCACTACTCCCAGCAGCAACTTATCTTCAGTTCAGGACAGGCAATTAGTAGGTCCTTCTGCACTTGGTAGCTTAGTGAATTGCTAACATCATTATCTCTGCCATGCACATCTCCCATCTTCACGTTGTGTTCATCCCATAGAATAATTAAATTTCTTCCATTGCCTGAGATGTGCCAATGGATGGTGTGCATTAAGCATCTTTTAGGCAATAGAATTTGGCACATGTCAAAGAATTATTTTATAGAAATATAATATGTGATATGCGATATGAAGGGCGAAGTTAGAAAGCAGACTGCATAAAAAATTGGTGAAGTTACACACACAAGATTAGGGTAACTGAAGGGAGAAAGATATCAATGGAGATGCGGTTGCATGTGAAGTATCAGCTTATACTGACATGTCACGAAAATATTTACAATTTAGAAGGTCCAATCCAAGCTTTGGAATTCCTGCACTTCTTGTGTCCTAATAAAGAGTGGGCTGGGATTGATAATTACATTTTTTTAAGGGGCTGGTGCACAACCTTTTAAATTTTAACTTTTTGAAAAGTCGGATCACATTTTAAGTTCTAACATCCCCCATGCACACCCTCTAAAAATAAAAGAAAGAAAAAATTGCAGAAACTTTAGTTTTAGAAAAGAAGAATTCGTGAAGTATATGCTGCTTATAAGTCTACATAAGAGAACGTGGCTAGCAGTGAGAGTTCTTATAAGTTGTTTTAAGTTCAAATATATGTGCTTTCACTTCCTTTTAATGACAAAAGAATTAATTTCATTTTGAAAAGAAATGGGATATGCCAACAAAAAAGAAAAATAATGTTACAGTGAATTGAATTGCCGATAAGGGAGGTAATGATATGGATCAGATGGGTTTGAAACAATTTTTTTTTTGTGAAAAGGGCATATAAAATAGAAACTCTGCCAAAGTAATGGGATGCTTTTGATAACAAGCCAAATCCTGCCAGAAAATGTATTAACAGTAAAGTAATAAAAGCTCTGTTCTAAAATGCTCGCTTAGGCGGCGCCTAGGCGACGCCTAGGCTCGAAGCTTGATGAAAACGCCTCGCTTTGAGGCTAGCGGTAATTAAGCGGCCAACGGACAACGTTGACCGCTTAATTAGCGCCTAAGCGCGGCAAAGCGCGCCTAGGTGTGGCAAAGCGCGCCTAGGTGGCTAGGCGCGCTGG
>CAIGRO010033301.1:0-18806 GCA_903798355.1 Fraxinus baroniana | reverse complement strand
TTTTTTTTTTTTTTTTTTTTTTGCATTATACCCGTAATTACACATTTGATTGGGTAAAAAATTATTTCATCCAATTTCTCAATAAAGAATCGTAAAATGATGAATATACCATCGTATTTAAATAAAAAAGCTAAACAATTAATTACAACCATAGTTCTAATTTTTTTTAAAAAGTGCAAACGAGTCCCAAATAAATTATTAAAAAATTATAAATTATTTTTTTTAAAAAAAAGTGCAAACAAGACCCAATTAAATTTATTTAAAAAATTAAAAAATAAAAAAGTGAAAACGAGTCTCAAATAAACTATTACAAATTTAAAAATAGGGTATATTATAATTTTACAGCTCTTTATTGAGAAATTTGATGAAAATGAATAGAAAGGATGATTTGCGCAATTAAATGTGTAATTACGGGTGAAATGCCAAAAAAAAAATAAAAAAAAAATGAATCGTTGGGACATTATGTGCTTGTTACCATTTTAATAATTTATTTGGAAATCATTTGCGCTTTTATAAAAAATTAGGACTATGGTTGCAATTAATATTTTCTTTTTTGTTTTGTTTTGTTTTATTTAAGAAGAAGTGTATATTCGTCGTTTTACAATTTTTAATTGAGAAAATAGATGAAAATTACCTTTTGCACAATGAAATGTGAAAATGCCAAAAAATGTAAGAGACGTTTTCCACAATAACAGTGAAATGTGAGAATATTATGTGCCAATTACCCTATATTTTAATATAGATAACATGATTAATATACAATAATTTAATTGAAAGAAATTTTTTTATTTATTTTTTTTTCAAATTCAAAATCTCTATTCAACAATAACTGTACCAAACACACTTGAAGTATTGCATTCCTGTAACTACACTTTTGCTCCATTCGAAACTCTTCAATAATTGTACCGACAGCATCAAAATACATTCCATGTTTCAGAAATTCAATTTTGACTTGTGTGTTTGAGCCACATTATTTTGAAATAATGTATTTTTGAATAATAGATTGATGGAGAGTGTGTGGTTGAAAAAGAAGGAAAAGTTATTGATGTGATGAAAAATATTATTTTATTCAAGAATGTGTTGTTGAAAATGAGTAGAAAAATGAAAATGAAAAATTTAATGTGGCTCAAACAAGGGCTTAANGATGGAGAATGTGTGGTTGAAAAGCAATGAAAAGTTATTGGTGTGATTAAAAATATTATTTTATTGAAGAATGTGTGGTTAAAAATGAGTAGAATAATAAAAATGAAAATTTTAATGTGACTCAAATATGCTTTTTATGTTACAAATTATAATCTCAACAATTGAATAAAGCCAATTAGTCTGCATGTTCAGCCCCTATTTGGTTTAGTTAAAAATGTTGTCTTCTTACATTTCATGAGCCTTGTAACTTTTATCAACTTTTAAACCAAACATTTTATTATGTTCTATCAAATTTATTAAAAGCCTGATTTTTAGTAGAATCAAACATCCCCAATCAATAAATTAATAAATAATCAATAAAAAAATCAATTTATTTACAAGTAAATAAAAAATGTAAATTCATTGAAAGTATCTCAAAACAGTACGATCACTGTCTTTCATAAAATATAATAGATAATGAGTAACACCACATTTTTTATATGTTTCACAAAGTATTAATTGTATTTAAGGCCTCGGACTTCATTTATTGGACAACTCATGTTTCTAACTCTTTATTGATACATTCTTATTTTCAATTTTCCATTAATTATCATATCTCGTCTCTACCAATAGTTTTTTGTCCAAAAGGTTTTTTAAGAAGGCAAAATCTTGAGTTATTTTCCTATCATATATTTCAAATAATAATATAAATATAAAAGCGCGACAATATATTTTTCTTTCATTTCAAAACAAACAAACATAATATACTGATAGAAACAACAATAAAGAATAAGTTGTGCTAGTTAATAAAAAGGTTAAATAAAAATTTGATGAAAAAAGTTAGGAACGTAATTGTTACGATAAGAAAAGGTTGTGGAGTTTAAGCGCACTAAAAAATGTAGCACAACTAATACATTTTTTGGTGTTAATATAATTATTAAAAAAAGGAAAATTTTTCATAAAATTATGCCAAATTCATACCAAACTCGCCCTTCCAAGGAGTAAGCTTGGAGCCTTGGATGCTAATGAGGCAAAAAATAGTTGGACTTGGACACACTAAACTGTAGCATCTCGATGCCAACGACGTCGTTTTAGCTATCATCGGTCCAGCAAAGACTTGGTTGGCACCATCTATCACCATTGGCAGCATGCCCCCAATGGGGCCCTTGCCCTACACTCTCTCCTGCACGTAGAACACGTATTGGCAGCTCTTCAGTGACACGTCACACCTACCACCACGTCAGCCGCAGCCTTCAGTCCTCCGCCATGGTAAAATTATTTATCCCCGTTTGGTGCACATTATTTTTAAAATAATACATTTTTTTGGTTGATGTGATGAAAAATACATGATTAAAAAAGAAGGAAAGGTTATTGATGTTATGAAAAATATTATTTTATTAAAGAATGTGTAGTTAAAAATGAGAATGAAANCCTGCTGACTGTGGGTTGTTTCTTTGACTTCCAGGAGATGAGAGAATCTCCTAAAAATATTGCAAAACCAGTTACACTCTTTCTTGTGTCAATACAGCCGCCCCAATCACTGTCTGAGTAAGCCTTTAGATGCAATGGAGACTTAGCAGATAAGAAAATTCCTTGGCCTGGTGTTGCCTTGATATATCTAAGGACTCTCTCTGCTGCCTTGAGATGTAAGGTGCTAGGATTAGCCATAAATTTACTCAATGCCTGTACTGAATAAGCAAGATCAGGCCTAGTAATTGTTAGATACAACAATCGACCCACTAGTCTTCTATAAGATGCTGGATCAGGTAAAGGATCTGATGCGTCATTTTCAGTCAGTTTCAAGGTTGATTCCATAGGAAAAGCAGTTGGTTTGCATCCAGAAAAACCACTATCTTGTAGAATATCGAGGGCGTATTTTCTTTGACATAAAACAATGCCTTTGGTTGATCTAGCTACCTCAATTCCCAAAAAATACTTCAATTCACCCAAGTCTTTTATTGTAAAAGATTTATGCAGAAAATCCTTCACAGTAGATATAAGTTCTAAGTTGTTGGAAGTAAGAATGACATCATCAACATATATCAATAGAGCTATAAAACTATTTTTAGTTTGCTTGACAAAAAGAGATGAATCTGATTTTCCTTGAGTGAAACCAAACTGAAGTAATGACGTGGACAATTTTGAAAACCACTGTCTTGAGGCCTGCTTTAGACCATATAAACTCTTTTTGAGTTTGCATACTCGAGGGTCATTTGGTGTAGAGAAACCAGGTGGCGGCTGCATATATACTTCTTCATTTAAATCTCCATGCAAAAATGCATTGTTAACATCAAGTTGATGTAAATACCAATTGTTTGATGCAGCTACAGCTAGTAAAATTCTCACTGTTGTCATTTTTGCAACAGGTGAAAAGGTGTCAAAAAAATCAAGTCCCTCTTGTTGAGTGTAGCCCTTTGCTACCAACCTAGCTTTATATCTATCCAATGTGCCATCAGCTTTAAATTTTATGCGATAAACCCATTTGCAACCTATTGCTGTTTTATTAGGAGGCAAAATTGCAAGTTCCCAAGTTTGATTAGTTTCAAGGGCTTTAATCTCATCTGCCATGGCTTGTTGCCATTGAGGTTGTGAGATGGCTTGTTTAAAAGTTCTAGGTTCAGATATAGAGGAGACAGCATGAACAAAAGCTTTTTGATTATTTGAAAGTTTAGAATCAGAAATGAAAGATAAAATAGAGTAAGGTTTACTTGATGGAGGACAAACAAGAGGTTCATGAGCTGCTGAAGAGCCTTTAGTCAAATTACCACAATAAAATTCTTGCAAATATTGAGGAGAATGCCTAATTCTTTCAGATCTTCTCAGATTTGTAGGTAATGGATTGGTAATAGTAGAAGGTGATAAGAGAACAGAATTTTCTGGAGAAGTTGAAGAAGAATTTTCTGTAGCAGGACAGTCATATATTTGAGGAAAATTAGGGAAGACAAATGGTATATGAATAGAATTAGGAATGGATGGAAAAGTGGATTCATGAAATGTGACATTTCTTGATATAAAGGTTTTGAGAGTAAGTATATCAAGCACTTTGTATCCTTTGATATTTGGTGGATAACCAAGAAAGATGCATTTTGAAGCTTTGGGTGAAAACTTCCCTCGATTATTTTTAAGTGTGCTTGCAAAACACAAACATCCAAACACTTTGAGGTATTTGTAATTTGGTTGTTTGTGGAATAAGAGATAATATGGTGATTGGTTATTTAAGGTCGAAGAAGGAGTACGATTAATAAGATGGGTAGCTGTTAGAACACAATCTGTCCAGTAAGACAAAGGTAAATTGCTTTGAAATAAAAGGGCTCTAGCAACATTTAGTAGGTGTTGATGTTTTCTTTCAACCCTACCATTCTGTTGTGGAGATTCAACACATGATAATTGATGTATTATTCCATGCTCTTGATAGAAAAGAGGCATGTTAAACTCCTGACCATTGTCTGTTCTAAGAGTTTGAATATTTGTGTTAAATTGAGTTTGAACATATTTGATAAAGCTGGTAAGTATGGATCTTGTATCAGATTTTGCCTTCATGAGATATAGCCAAGTAAAACGAGTATAATCATCTAAGATGGTAAGAAAATAGTTATATCCAGAATAAGAAACTGTAGAGAAGGGACCCCAAATGTCAAGATGAACTAACTGAAAATTTTTATTTGATTGACTATTTGATACAGAATAGGAAAGCCTCTTTTGTTTAGCTAAGGGGCATATTTCACATACATGATTTTGAGGAACCTTTACAGAAGAATCAAGATTACTAATTATTTGTAATCTTGCAGATGGAACATGTCCTAATCTAAGATGCCATAGGTGCGAATTGCTGTTACATGATTGAACGAAGGCAGTAGAAGAAGAACCAATTAGATCAGTCATTTCACTCTTATTTGAAGTAGGAAAAGACATGTGGTATAAACCAGATTTGACTTCAGCAAGCCCAATCATCCTCCATTTGTTCAAATCCTGCAAAATGCATTTTGATTGAAGGAAGAACAATCCAATAGAGTTATCTTTAGTCAATCTTGAAGCAGAAATTAAATTGATATTGAAAGAAGGAACAAACAGTGCATTTTGTAGGGTTATATCAGAAGAAAGTATGACATTACCAGAGAAAAAAATAGGGACAGATTGTCCATTTGGTAAATGAACTTTAGAAGGTTTGTTAAGCATGTTTATGGAACTGAAAAAGTGGGGAGAACAGATCATATGATCTGTTGCTCCTGTGTCAAGAATCCAAGTGTATGAATTCTTTGAAGAAGAAATAGAATTACAGGAAGAGAATATACCTGAATCATTATTACAGGAAGTGGAGACAACATTAGCTGTAGAATCAGTATTAAGATTGGAATTGGATAGGCTATTTGCTAGGGTAAGTAGATTTTTGATTTGCTCTTGAGAAAATATCATACTGGGAATACTTGTATTTTGTTCCAATGAAGATACATTGTTTGCAATGGGTTGTGCATATGATGAATTTCCTGAGTGTACATTGATAGATCTTTTCCCTTTAGGACCTTTCCATCCAGGAGGATATCCAATGAGTTGGAAACATTTGTCTGCAAGATGGCCAGAATAGCCACAATGAGAACAGAACAAGTCTGTTTTTCCTTTCTGCTTCGTGTATCTAGCACCAGTGAAGGATTGTCTTTGTGGTTGAGCAGCAACCATGGCATGAGAATCCAAGGAAATTCCAATACTGTTAGATAGGGATCTTTGACTTTCTTCTTGTAGTAACAAAGAAAATACTTTGCTCATTGATGGTAGAGGGGTTTGAAGGAGTAACTGACTTCTGATGGCTGAGTAAGAATCATGCAATCCAACCAAGAATTTGATTACATAATCAGACTGTTGTCGATCTGTGAGATTCTTGAGAATATTGCATGTGCACCTACCAAGATTTCCACATGTACAACTTGGAATAGGTCGATAGCTGATGTATTCATCCCACAAGGTTTTGAACTCGCTAAAATACTCAGTAATAGTTTTAGAACTTTGAGAGATAGAACTGAGGGATTTCTCCAGAGAAAAGACTCTTGGACCATCACTTCTAAGGTATCTTGTTTTGAGTTCCTCCCAAATGTCCAAAGCAGTTGTAAAATAAAGAAGGCTGCCACGAATTTCTTTGGAAATTGAGTTCATTAACCATGATAGCACCAGATTATTTGCTCTTAGCCAGGCAGTTCGAATTCTTGGGTCAACATCAATTCTAGGTTGAAGTAGAGTTCCATCAATGAAGGAGATTTTATTCTTTACAGTGAGTGCAATTGAAATCGATCGACTCCATGCAATGTAATTCTCACCTGTAAATATCTCAGATACAAGAAGTGCTCCTGGATTGTCAGAAGGATGAAGATAGTATTGGCTCGAGGAATCATCACAAGGATTGGCCATAGAAGCTCTTTCACGAGAATTTTCAGAAGTTGCAGAGGTTGCCATAGAAGCAAGAACCAAGAAAGATGAAAAAATAGGATCAAGATGAAAAAATTTCAGCGGAAGACTTTTCTTTACTGCTCTGATACCATGTAAAATTCTGTAGAATGCATAGCTTGAAAACAGAGAACAGTAAAAATGGAAAGAGACTTTGAGTAATTCTCATTTATTTCGTGTGATTTAATTGCTTTACAGAAGGGTCTATTTATACACTTTATTTACTCAAGTAAATTTGTAACTGACTTAACTAATTGAACTAATCTAACTGAATAACAGATGAAGTCCTCTGTTTGGCTTCTAGAGATTTTAATTCTAACTTTTCTATTTGATTTTCTATATTCCAACATCCCCCCTCAAGATGAGAATGGATATTAATCATTCCCATCTTGCGAACAAGGTGATGAAAATGGAGAGAACCGAGAGGCTTAGTGAATATGTCTGCTATTTGGAATCTGGAAGGAATATGAATGATCTTTATAAGGCCTTCTTGCAGCTTTTCTCGTACTAAGTGGCAGTCCAATTGGATATGCTTTGTCCTCTCGTGGTGTACTGGGTTTGATGCAATCTCAGAAGCAGGTTTACTGTCTGTGTAGAGTAGAGCAGCTTGAGTATGTTCAATGTTTAAATCTGACAACAGGTAACTTAACCATTGAAGTTCACAGGTAGTTGATGCCAATGCTCGATATTCAGACTCTGCAGAGGACCTGCTGACTGTGGGTTGTTTCTTTGACTTCCAGGAGATGAGAGAATCTCCTAAAAATATTGCAAAACCAATTACACTCTTTCTTGTGTCAATACAGCCGCCCCAATCACTGTCTGAGTAAGCCTTTAGATGCAATGGAGACTTAGCAGATAAGAAAATTCCTTGGCCTGGTNGAGAATGAAAAAAAATGTGGCTCAAATAGGAACTTAACTTTTACCTCCGTTCAATTCTCACGCGCCACCATCCAGATATATCCCTTTTGACCACTGCCACTCAAAAATGAGTGTGCTTCTCACATTTCGCTTTCTTTACAAAAATGATAAAATCTACTGTTGTTAAGAAAGTAGCGTGCAACGCTGTCCACGGCACAATTATTTTTATTATTATTAAGTTTAGCGTATTTATGTAAAAAAAGTAAGCAAATAAAGAAAAAGGTAGAAGATTTTGGGTTTTCCTTTCAGCAAAATTTGACAGACCTTTCGATAGTTCTTTTTTATTTACATACACAAACCCTTTTCGAAGATTCTATCTCCTCTTTCTCTATTCCATTTTTTTTTTCGAATCTGCTTAGCTCTGAAAGGCTGAAACCATTTGACTGATAAGTTATGTCTGGCCTTTACAATCCCAACTTCTCTCCTGCAAGAGCTGCGTCTCCACAGATACGAAACACACCAGATATAGACAGGTATGTTTTTACTATTTTCTGATTCTTTAGATTCTTAATTCAATTAGTTACTTTGAATTGGTTCTGATGATTTGATCCATATGGGTTTTATTTTTTGTTGTTTCTTTTTAAACAAACATTAGTAGTCAGTACTTGCAAGAGCTGTTGGCGGAGCATCAAAAGCTTGGGCCTTTCATGCAGGTTCTTCCCATCTGTAGCAGACTTTTGAATCAAGGTGAATTTTGATTATTGATACTTCCAGTATGCGTTAGATCTAGGGTTGCTGGGTTTTTGAGTGTTTTTACTTGCATTTTTGGGGATTTGGCAGTTATTATTTGCTTCTCGATGTACTAATTCGATTAGATATAATTATGTACATGAAAACCGACCTTATGTCTCTTATTATTTCCTTTCTTCCTTTTTTATCATTTGCATCTGAACTAGGTGCTGTATGATTAATTTTATTTCTAGATTCGGGGTATGAGAGAAGAACACATACTGTAAAGATGCCCACTCGTCCATGTGAAATTTTCATCTTCATTGGAGCTTTTTGATAGTGCTCTACCCTGGAAATGAAGTAAAATGATTTGTGTGTAAGTTGCATTCGGAGACTTTGCATATAATTCTGTGCAGCGGGGAGTCAGGGGACCCAAATGTTAAAGCATTAACCAATGCACTTCAAATATTTTGATATGGGGGTGTGCTGTGAATCTAGACAAAAGTGTGTTCTTGGGACATATACATGAATAGACAATGTTGCAAAAGTTTGTAAGCAATTCCTGATACCCTATAACAAGTGGGTCAGAAATGTATTTGACGGTTTAAAACAGACTCCAATTATATATATAAAAAAATTCATGCATTCTGAAGCAAAGACACAGCTAAATATTTCCCAGTTCAAATTAGAAATAAAAGCTATGTATTGACATAACTACAGATATTTGCTTATTTATAGGGAGATGTGTTAAAGTACTTGTTGAATAAGGAATTGTTAGAAGAGAAAAATTATATGATTGGCATTGATATCACAAATTTGATGCCCAAACTATACATGAATCTTCTCCTTTCACGAGGAGCCAGCAGACTAGTTCAAGCTCGAGGAAATAGCCATGATCAAGGAATCTCCATTACTTGCTCATCTTGGCATTTTTTATCTTGGGCATCACGTGGTACATTTTGGCATTGTTCTTTAGACACTAATTAATATTCTTTTTATGGTGATAGTAGCATTTATGGATTTTCTGTTCGTGTGGAGTGATTTATACGTGTGGTATTCAAATTGGAGTTGGAAATATCCTTGTTTAGGAATCTCTTTGTAACGCAGTTTTTCTCTTGTTAAGTAACCATGTGCTACAAGATTTCAACAGATTTGTCTCATTGAACTTGAAGTATAATTCTCACAATTTCACTATCGGTGCATGCTTTCAGAGATCATACGAGTTTCTGCAATGATGCCAAACCAAGGTTTCAATGAACTTGATGGATTAAGACATAGAAGTCCCAGTCCTATGTCTTCTTCAAATCTTTTATCAAATGTAGCTGGTTGGAATGGACTTCCTCAGGAGGTAGTTGGTTTTCTAGTCCAATTACTTTCTTGTGTCTCTTACAATTCATATTCAATTGATGCAATCTCATTATACCAAAAAAGAAACTGCAATAGCATGATCTACATTTGGTATTTCTGTAGGCTGCTTAGTGTTCGGATTCGGGAGGGCGAGGCGTCCGTCCTTAATTATTCACCCTGTGTTTTATTTTTCTATTGAATTGATGCTTGAAGTTTAAAATTTCTAAATGTCAAATGGGATACATGATGATTTTGATAGCACTTGCTCTGTTAAAGCTGTTGAATTTGACTAGGGATTTATCTTTTCTTCCTGTCACAATAACATGGTAGCAAAAAAGAAGCTGCGTTACTTTGACTTTTTGTTCTTCTTTAGGCTGCTTACATTGTTTGAACGTGAGTTTCATGTATACCAATGTGGATTTGCTATATGGACAATCCTATTGCACCTAAGTGTTCAATGTGGAAAAAAAAAGCATTCTAAATTATGAATAATATATAAATCCTCTCTTTTTTATTATCTAATGTATTGCTTGATGAAAATGGCTGATGTTTCCATTCATTTCAGAACCTCCTTAACAGCGTAAACCTTTTGTGAATGAGGCATGAATCTTTTGATTCATTTGATTGTCAAATCTTTTTCTAATGTGCGCGTGTGTGAGCGCGCGCACAACCAAAATACTTGATGGACTCTTAGTAAACAAGCATTATGTGATTGTCAGTAAAGATGTTTCTTTTATCTCACTTTATAGCAAAGGAGGGAAAATGCCTATTTTTAAGATTGGTAGTTTAAATTATTTCACTGAGATTAGCGTTTTACATAAATATATTCATTTGAGAACCATCTCTATATAAACATTGTGGTAGAAGAGTACCAGGCTGTCTCTAGACTTCAAGAAGTTTTCTTTAATCATCTCAATTCCCGCATTTATTGGTTGCTAAAGAATCTGAGTTGATTTGCCAACAAACGAGAAATGATGTGGCTCCTGCATCTAATCATTAGTTCTTCAAAATATATTCCCGGATTCGAGCAATTTAGTTTCCTGGTTATTACAGAAAAGGTACTGCTGCTGAATCCGGTCTCTTGAAATAAACAACTGCTATGCAAATAGAATATCTCATGTTTTTCCCTCAGCATTCGGCTTCCCTGCAATGCCATCTACATCTTGACTCAAAACATTCCCTTTACCAACTCCAGTTGCAATTAAAGTAAACTTTATGACAAAATCAGCAGTGATGGTGGTAGCAGAAGAATTAGAAAAATTCGTGATAAGTTCTGCCCCTTAAAAACTGATTTGGTTTTGGTGTAATCAACCAATGTATCACGACTTACTATTTCATTGATTGGATTCATCCTGTTGAATTAACTAAGTACTTTGAATTGAAGCATATTATTGACAACATTGAAATATTTCTAGTAACCTATTCCAATTTATGGACTCAACTATGTGTTTATATTTGTTTAAAGTTGAAAAATTATTTCTCCCGCCAAACTAAACATGTGTTCATAGACATAAATAGAAACTTCAATTTTGCAGTTGGAGTGGCTTGCTGAATTCTCAAGTGCACTAAACAACCTAAAGATGGTGAAGCAACACCATTGTAAAGGAGCTGAAGTTTAATTAAAATATATATCTTTTTTCTCTTGTTGTATTAGGAATTTAATGAGTTTTAGGGTGTGTTCGGTAGAGATTAAAATCGGATTAAAATTGAAAAACTAGCCATTATTGTTGATTTTTATTGGACGAGTGAGACTCAATAACGACTATATTTTCAATTTTAATAGGATTTTAAGTCATACTGAACACGCTCATAATCTTATTCTTATCAGGACATATCTATTGTATCTTGCAAATTATGAACCTTTGCTGGTTCTTTCTTGTTTGGGACATGGGATGTTGTGGGACTCTTAACTGACCTCGTGCATCTAAATTGTCATCAATTAGTTGTGGAGTTGTTTTTTGGCCTATGGACATAAGTGAAACATTTTCTTCAATTCTGTCTCTTTTACTTAACTGTTGGAAAGCAACATAATCAATGTTCTCTTTTTGCTGAATAGATTGAGGACTTCTTGTATAAAATTTGAACTTCTTGATTTTTGTTTGAACAAAGCTTCTGTTATTTTGAATTGTTTCATATGTTTTGAGCTGGAATATTTTGTAATGTTCAATTATTTTCTTTAGAATTTAAATGCATTTACTTTATTCTATTTGTTCCATCACTTCTGAGCCTTCATTGATCCACTGCAATCTTTGTTTCATTTTTCTATAGATAGTTCTTTTTTTTCATCTTCGAAATTAAAAGTTAATTCCTTTGATTCTTCATTGCAAGGCAGAGACTGAGTGGGCCTCCTGGAATGATAATGGACTGGCAAGGGGCACCAGCAAGTCCTAGTTCATTCACTGTGAAAAAGATTTTGCGTCTAGATATTCCTGTAGATAACTTTCCAAATGTAAGAATTTTTAGTATTCTGGTTTATCCTACTGACTTCCATGAATTCATCACAGCTCACTTTCAATCTTTAGGATTATAATCTTCCTTTCTATTCATTGCCATTTTTGGTATTGGCAGTTCAATTTTGTTGGGCGACTGTTGGGCCCTAGAGGAAATTCACTGAAACGAGTAGAAGCCACGACAGGATGTCGTGTATATATTAGAGGAAAGGGTTCAATAAAGGACCCAGACAAGGTACTTTTTTCTAGTATAATTCATTTTTTTGTTGTCATTAATGCTGAAAGCTCATTGTGAAACAGATGTACAGTTGATCAATAACAAAGAAAACTCATGTATATTGCCAATTAGTATATTTCTGTCTGCAATGTTAAGTTTTAATTTTATTAATTCATGTCAATTCGAAGGAAGAGAAGCTACGAGGACGACCAGGCTATGAGCACCTGACTGAACCACTTCACATCTTGATCGAGGCTGATTTACCTACCAATATTGTTGACATCAGACTGAGGCAAGCCCAGGAGATTATAGAAGAACTGCTCAAGCCTGTGGTATTCATCTGATCCAATTCTTTTTGAAGAATCGATAGACACGTCAACTTTTTTATGATTCTTTCTTTTGATCCTGCTCTATAAATTTCAATTTTCAAAGAAGGAAATATGTTGGAAATGAAAGTTTGAACTCCGTTGGGGTGCATGTACCCGTTAACTTAGCACGCTGATATTAGCCAGCTCTCTTCTGACATTAATTTATTAAACTACTTTGATCTCAATGATACATAAGTTGACCAATTCACGCTTGTTAATTAACAATTGGTTTGTTGACTTTTTGCTTTCTTATTTTCACTTTTTTGCAGGATGAGATGCAGGATTTTATAAAGAGGCAGCAATTACGCGAACTGGCCATGCTAAATTCAAGTTTCAGAGAAGATAGCCCTGGACCAAGTGGCAGCCCCTCACTTTTCAATACTACTGGAATGAAACGTGCAAAAACAAATTAAAAAATTTAAATTTATTTGATGTTATATGTTCTTACCTAATTGAAAATCCAAGAAATAGGTGAACAAGTCTCTAGCTTCTTTGTTGTTTTCTTCCTTATTTTCCCCTTAATCCATTGAATAGAGAACAGAAAGGGGTGAAAACAAAAAGAAACAAGAGTGTTCCCATATAGTTGGTTTTAGAATAGGTTTTGATGATGGCGGGTTCTGTTGAACCCATTCATTGGATTGATTCGTGTTAGTATATAGTGTGAAATATATTATTGTTGAAACAAAGTAGCAACAAGTGGTTTGATTTGTAGATATCTTGTTGTTATGACACCTATGTATTATTTGAAGATTCTATTTTAAGACAGTATATCGATTGCTCTTTCTTTCTTAATGCTATATTGTCAGTTACTTCTGGCCATCGTCATGCTTATAGTCGCTATTATCTTGCTGTTGGCATTTTATCCTACTGTTTGATGCTACTTGTTGGCTTTAAATAGTATGCCATTAAGCAATATTGGAAACTGCATTGTGAAACTTACCAGTGCAGTTACTTTTTTATTTCAAGAGGGTGAAAGGAAAGAGAAAAGGGATGGTAATTGAGGAGTAATGTATGCTCCTCTAGTTGTGGGAGTGCATTGAGGCCAAGCTTTTCGAACATGGAGTGCCCTATTGGAATTGCTCGCCTGGATCGACCTTCAAAACAGAAATGGCGAATCATTTTTAAACCTATGCTCTTACAGGTCATTCCTAGAATTTGGTTGAAAAGTTGTATGTCTCATGAAATGTGTGGTTGAAATATATTGTTAACTTTGATTTAAATTTTAATTCATTTTTAAGCTAAGCCAAATAGGTGCTTATTCTTTTGTTTTGTGGGAAGTATTTTTATTTCTAAGAAAATGAAAACCAAGGATCCAATCATTATGGATGAAAGGTTAAGAACTTAATTACACTATTTTATTGAAATTGAGATCCAGAGACGTAAATTTTCCCTAATTCCAAATTCCAATAGACAAAAAGGAAAATGGAAAAAGATAAAAGAACTCTTTTACTTTCAAATTATGAAAATTAGGCTGGACCTCCTTAACCTTTAAAAATGTGGTTTTGAGTCCCAAACTTCAAACGAACTTCAATCTAAGAATCTGGATCCTCGCGTGACAAAAACCATTAATGTAAGACAAAATGTCACTGAAATTCACCTAACCTCTGAAAGATAAATGACAAAATTGTCAAATCAATTAAAGTATAGCAAATCATGGGAAGCTAACAATTTTACATTCATTTTGATTATTTCATAATAAATTGGACGTGTTCGGTTGTGCTTAAAATTCAATTAAAATTAAAAATGTAGTCGTTATTGTGTTTCATCCGTATAATAAAAATTAATAATAACAACTAATTTTTCAATTTTAATTCGATTTTAATCTCTACCGAGCACGTCCATAATATAATATAAATTCAAATATTTAAATAGATTGGATACTCTAATTCTCATTTTATAAATGTTAAAATTCCTAAATAAAGTTATTGAGAGGCTTGAGAGCCCATCTCTAATTTGGCAATAAATTACTTATAAAGCCTATGTTTGATATATGTTTAGGAAAATTTCATATCTAAAAGATTATGACTCATTTCAAAACTAAGAAATAAGGTTTGAAACTTCAAAAATTAAATATTAATTACATTTTATTTGTGAGATAATTAATTAAATATTATTTTATTAATTAAATATATAAATGTCACAATTCCATACAATTTGATCACAAATTATCAAATTAATTGGTCACAAGTTATTTCTTGATACGAATAAAAAATTTAACAAGTCACAAATTATTTTTCGATCATAAATAAAAAAAATAAATTATAAGTCCAATTTATTTATCGACCATAAAAATTACAAATTTTATTAGTCATAGTTTCTTTAACGACACAAATTATCAAATTAATTCACAAGTAATTTTTTTTTTATCACAACTTAATAAATTGTGGTTCACAATCACATTTTTAGATCAAATATTATTTATTGTGCACAAACTAGCTATTTTATTGATTATAATTAGCCAAATAATTGGTCCCAAACATCCCTATCCATTCACATCCCTACCCACGAACACTATTATCATATATATGACCACAATTGCCATCACCTCACCAAACCGCTCAAAACCACCACCACACACCAAAGTTCGACACCATCATCGTTGCCAAATCGCGACATCACTAAACACCCAGGATCAAATCGCAAGCATCGTGCAGACCATCACCACCACCATTCCATCCCTTCTCTGACCTCAATCTATAAAGCTAGCCCATGTGACCAGTGAATGAAATGCTATGAAAGAGGAAATTATAGCAACGATCCCTAACATATTCAATTTTGCAGACTTTACTCTAATCTTCATTTTGTGTCGCGAAGGTCCCTAACTTTTCATAAATATGCAGCTGAGGTCCATCAGAAACTATCCATTTTTTCGTTGACCAAGAAAATAATTTTGACTACATTATTAATTATTTGTATAAGGTTAAAATTGTAATTTTATCTTTTTTCATATAAAAACAATTAAAACGGTTAAATAAAAAAGAGTGGGTCTAGTGGTAGGGGGCCGCCAGGCCCCACCAGACGACCCCCCAATAGGGGGCCGCCACGTGAGCATTATGGATGGTATCCATAATGTACCACTAGAATTTTTCAATAAAAAATCATCATCTTCCAAACCTACCCAATCCCATCCAAATCCCACTCCCTACCTAAAACCAAAATCACTTGACCCGTCTTCGCCCTCCGTGCCACCGCCACCAAATCTATAGCCGTTACCACCCCGCCTCAATGAATCTACAGAAATCGAAAACTAAGCTTGTTTGGTAGGGCTACTAATCAGATTAAAATTGAAAATATGACCGTTGTTGGGTCCCACCTATCTAATAAAAGTCAACAATAACGACTAGTTCAGGTGGCGAAACCACCACGCCACTACCATCACCAAGCTGACAAGGAGACTGAATGCATTTCAGATCTAGAGACGAGGACCACCTTCAACTGCATCAGCAAGCCCGATTTGGGGAAAAACCCTCCACCACCACTACCACCACACGTCCACCTTTTCCTACAATCCACAACCACCAAACACTTATACCACAAACTCAGAGGACATCCACCAAATTGATAGTACTATTGGGCTAAATCTCCTTATCCTGTCCTGAATCCTTCAAATATAGGGTCAATTCTAACTCCAACAGCAACAATTGCAAAATCAGCAAATGAATTATTTTCCTAGACATTTGCAACAAAAGCAGAACTAATTCTCAAGCTTTCTTGGTCGAAAATTTATTTTAACCAAAATTTGTTTCTTGGTCCAAGCTTTCTCAATGCCTTAGTTGTCGTCACCGCTGGCGTGGATTGATTGTTAGACCACAAAGCAGCCTCTACTTGAGGAGCGCTCGTGTTGCTGCAGTTTCTCCAAGCTCTAGTGCTCAATTGTCACACAAAATTCGAAGGAAATTTGAAAATTAGTGAAGAAATCCGTTGCCATTTATAGCGGAATGGCAGCCGCAAATTGAACTTGAGAATGGTGGATGGTCAGAACTTGAGTTATTTTCATATGCAGACGGGAGTAGCTTGCCATTGCAGTTGGAGGTTGTGATGTCTTTGATTTTGAGGCGAGGTGGTGGTTGCTTCTATGTGATTTTGATTTCTCATTTGGGTTTCATTTGGCATGAAGAAGAGGATGGCAGAGGTAGTAGAGGTTGTGGATTCGATGGCGGTTGGCGAATTTAGCTGGCGATCGGTAGTCAGGGTGGGGTTATGGTGTAGGGGTAAGAGTAGGGGTTTGGATGGGGTTGGGGGTTGGGATAGTTGTGGAAGGAGTAAAAAGTTTGATTAATCACTGAACTTAACACAATGTCATGTTGTGGTCACTAAACTTTCATTTGCTGCTCAACGGTCACTGAACTTACAAATAAACTACTCCATCTGACCATCCATCACCAGCACCCCCAGCCGTTTCAAGCATTCTCACGTGGATTGACGACAGTCGATGTGGCACAGGACGGCGTGAAACTCAGCCATGGTGGACGAGATTTCACAGTTAAAAACATGATTCCTGACTTACAAATCAAACAAACGATATAATCCCATGCACAGACGCAAATCAGAAGCCCTAAATCAAAAATTCCCCCCAGTCACAAACCCTAGATTGCTAATCGATCTACCAAAAATTGATTCAACGCCGTGGAGGGAATCACCAAACCGAGAACGTAGACGGAATCACACAAGCACAAAATCAAAGAAAGAATTTAAATTTACAATTTATTTAATTTATGGATTTTGATATTTTGACGGGTTGTTTTTGCTGAAATTCGTCGATGACCAACATGGGATTTGTATCCCTTTTCTGATTTTGTGCTTCCATTTTCAAATATGTTTCTTGTAGTCATAGCTCGTGCTTTATTTTTAGTCAAAGTCTACCCTAAGTTACCACCTTGTTTTACTTGACTTGAAGAATTCGAAGGAGGGTAATAATGAAGAAAAAGTGGTAGAAACAGTTTCTGAGCACACTGCAACTTCAGCTGGTTATGGTAACGTGCCCCATGGACTGTCATTGAAAGATTTGTTGGGTGCTATTTGTAATGCAACTTAAGCTGCAGTTCGCCTTCATTAAGTCTTCAGAGTACAGTCATTTCAGAGAAAGTAGACAGAAGAGAATGGGGACGGTGAATTTGGAATGTCAGATGAGCGTGTGCTTTCACTTCTAGCTCTAAAGGGCAAGAAAAGAGGGCAACACGATGAGCCAATTCATGCTGCTGCAACAGAATCTAAGAAGGTACTAGCATGCATGTAACAGAACCTAAGAAGGATGACTATGATTTCTTAAAAGAAGGTAGAAAGCAAATAGAGGAAAGATTGCAGAAGGCACTGGTTCAATTCTCAGAGGCTAAGGTGTAATAATAGAAAAAGAGCTCAAGGAGTTTGCAAATTGGGGCATAACCGAATGATATGGGCTTCAAAGTTGAATGAGACGAGGATAGTGCAGGAGAAGTCTTACATGGCTGAGCACGCATGATCATGGAGCCAACATAACAGACATTACATCTATACTGCAAATTGGTTTTGTTATTTCCATAAAAGTGCTTCTAATTTATTGCAGAAGCCATACTGTCTACTGATGGATGGCCATAATGTAGTGGAGTTTTGGCAAGGTTATTGTTTTAGCTAAAGCTTTAGAGTATTGGTGACTTGCTGTACATGGTTCATATTGTAAATCAATGGATTTGTATACATTTTAACATAACCAAAATAAGAGCTCATTTTACAATTTGTATACATTTTAACATAACCAAACTAAGTGATATTGTCCGTGAACAAACATCATTTACAACAAGGTAAGATTACATAAACATGATTAACATAACCAAAATAAGATTTTTGTTTTACAACAAACATAATTTATGACAAATTCACATCCGATTACATAAACATGGAGTTCGACAAATACAACAAACTTCTTTCGCGGCCACATAGTTGGAACAAATTCACAGAACTTTTCCCTTTTCTTTCTCATTATCCTCAGTAGCTGCTTTTCCCATGCGAATAGTTATGTTCATAGATATCTTCACTTGCCTTTCTTCTGATATTTGAGCAGCTCTATTCAACATACAAACAAAACTTCAATCAGATCTATAGCCTTACATTCCATGTCTGAATTTTGGCCACTGGCCAAGATTAGTTATCAAAACTTCATCCCTTAAATATATACTTCCTCCATTTGATAATGCACAACTTCAGATGCTATTGGGATTATCAATTGCATCTATAATACACAATTATAGATTAAAGAAATACAATCATCAATTGTATCTACAATAGCCTTCAATCTGGGATCACAAT
>CAIGRO010033285.1:0-12869 GCA_903798355.1 Fraxinus baroniana | reverse complement strand
TCCTTCCTAGTTACTCGTGTGCTTGCGCCCCTTGGAGGCGTCGTGTCTTGTTTCCGTTGTAAATCTTCGTCGAATTAATACACCCCTTTTTGGGACTTTGTCTCAAGAGGTTTGTCCCTTACACAATCGTCTGACCCTTTTCTTTATTTGTTAGCGTACCGAAACCCGCGCGAAACAGAATGAAATACTTGTAAAAAAATTTCAATTACGAGTGAACCTCCAAATGTGTTTGGGACGAATGCCTTTGTGGTCGAACCTTGATCAAATTCGATGTACGTATCATAATTAAATTTGATCCAAAATGTGCGGTTGTAAAATTCATTTGATAAGTGAAGGTTAGTTGGCATTTACGCGCATTTAATTAATGGCGATGCGAAATGTACTACTTTTCAGCTTCTTGTATGTAGCTAATCCACGTAGCATCATTGCCTTCTCTAATCGTGGATGT
This sequence comes from Fraxinus baroniana, assembly GCA_903798355.1. Lineage (NCBI taxonomy): Eukaryota > Viridiplantae > Streptophyta > Magnoliopsida > Lamiales > Oleaceae > Fraxinus > Fraxinus baroniana. The sequence goes on along the minus strand of CAIGRO010033285.1, from coordinate 12,421 downwards.
TCTTCATCAACCCAATAATCCACTCATATTGTAACTAATATTCTACATAATCGCTACTTGAAATCAAAATGGTAAAATAAAGATTATCACATTGTCTTTAAATTTAAAGGCTAGAAACACCAATTTTTATTTTTTATTTTTTAATTTAAACACTTATATTTCAGTAGGATTTTCAATTAAGCAAATATCATTTGTTCGGAAGATGAAAGATGAATAAAATGGTGAAATTTGAAAGTAAAATTGAATTTTAGTAATTCAACTCAAAACAAAGAAAAATTTAATGACCTAATTAAGATTTTGCTAAAAGTTTAGTGACCTTAGAAAAACTTCAGCAACCTTAGAAAAACTAGGGATGAGGTGCGCGAGTATAAAGTGCGTCGGTCATTCCCGTTCCTCACCCCCATCAGGTATTTTTGTTATCTTATTTCCACCCGCACTCGATTAAATCAGGACAGGCCATCGTCGGATTTATTGTATCTTTAATTACTGAATATTGTTGTAAAACCCACAAGTATCGAGATTTTTTTGTCATCCCCACGAAAAACATACCCAATTACAATGCTTTGGAGCATTTGCTTCAACATAAATAGAGTAAAAGTACTCGAAATTAAACACATGTTTGGTGGTCAGTCTTTTCACGAAAAAGAGTTTTAAATAATATTTTTTTAGAAGAATGTGTGTTTATAAAATTAGGGAAAGATTTTAAGTTTACGTGCAGAATATTTTATTATGTAAATGTAACATTGAAAATGAGTATGTAAAAAAAAAAGATTTTAAAAGTACGTGAATCAAACAGGGGCTCGGTTTAGTTAAACACGTGTTGAATTTAAAATTTGCTTTTCATTAATTTCTCTCTCAAACATATTTAAAAAATAAATCTAACCTAAACAAATAAATTTCCACTTACATCCCAAAAAAAGCAATGTCTTGGTCGCCTATATACAAAATTTATAAATACTTAAATCATTTACGTTTATTTTTCTTTGATTTATTATTTAAACCAATTATAAATATTTCCCCGAATATTCTTTGGGCCAAACATTACTTAACCAAATGGTGATTAAAGAGACGTAAGACAAATTTTGAACGGAGAGAGCGGTGTCTCTCGTGGCCTGCTGGCCCTCTTTCAGTATAAGTAAATGTATTTAATAACAGGATTATGTCATTAATACGGCAATTAATTAAAAGACACACCTAAATAAAATATATAGATTAAGGTTGCTCACAAGCAACTGGTTTCATTTCCTGTCCGATGGATGAGAGAGAAACAAAATCAAACAATAAAGACAAATCCGCGATTTGAAAGAGAACAACAACTCACACAGAAAAGCATTTCCACCCAACCCCACACCGCACAACAGCTTCTTTCGATTGGTCTAAATTTATAAAACTCATTGCAAGGAAGAATTCTTGAAATTTGACGTGCTGATGTTGCAGATTTCCTGCGTTTTTCGTGTTACAGATGGAGGACGAAGTAGAAGAAGAAGAGGAGGAGGAGGAATATATATCAAATGTTTATGTATGTGATCATCGTATATTTGTGGTAGATAATTGAAATATTGAATTTGTAGTCTGAAAATTATGGTGAGAGAGAAAAGGGATATTCGGCCGGTGCTTTTGAAATTTGGGGTTGCGTTTGCTCTTTCTCTTGGTGGGATTCTTTATACCCTTTTCAAGAACAAAAAAATCAAACCAAATAAGTCTCAACCTCCACAGCCTTCTCAAGGTATAATTTTGAGTACAGATTTGGGAGGGGAAAGTTGTGAGCTAGATAATGATGACGAAGCTCTGCAAAAATCACCAAATTCCCGCAATTCTACTGAAATTTCACGCGGAAAATATGTAAGATGATTAGATTATTTATTTTTGTGCTGTTTCAAATCCTGTATTTGATCTAATTGCTTTGGATGTTCTATGTAAAACGATGCATGTAGTTGGGAATAAGGCTTAGATTTTTTTTTTTTATTTATTTATTTTTTATTTTATTTTTCCTTCCTGAGATTTGATCTATATGAAATTTACGGAAATTATTGATAGAAATTGAAAAAATAATGAAAAAAGTAAAAATTTCATTGATCTTATAAACGGATAGGATCAATTTTTTTGACTCTTAATTCAGAAAAGTTTTGTATGAATGTTCTCGAAATCAAGAATTTGAAATTTACAGTAACTTTGGTAGTGGTTAGTTTTACAAGGATTTTTTAGGGCAATAATTATAATTATTATCGTTGCTATTTAATCATATGTTAACTCCATTCAGGCGAGTAAACCTGAAACAAAATTCTTTCATGTTCAGAGATTTTTACTTATATTTGTAATTTTGGTTTCTTTGAAACTATAATATGTGCCTGAATTTTTACTTTTTTGATTACTGGAGAACTAAATTTCTGAACTTAGCTAATTAAATCGCTGTAAATCTTTATCTGTTCTGGCTGTCTTCCTCCTGACTTTCCTATTTTTAATAAACATTATTTTCTTTCTTGCAGGAGTCATCTTCCCCAAAGGTTACTTGTGGAAATTCCGCCAAGGATCTCTCTCCGAATGCTAGATTCAGTGGAGATAGAGACGGTTATTTCTTTTTGCCAGAATTCGTTGATCTTGTAAAGGAATGTGATTCAACTGTCAGAGGGGCTGGTATATCTCCACAGAAAAATACGGATACACAAGTTCTCGATGTAGAATCACCCCAGGGATGCAAATACATTGAACACGATGAACCCGACAGGGAGATTAGGAGCCTAAAGAGCAAGGTTAAAATGCTCCAAGAGAGGGAGAGGAACCTGGAGATTCAACTTCTNTAAAGAGCAAGGTTAAAATGCTCCAAGAGAGGGAGAGGAACCTGGAGATTCAACTTCTGGAGTACTACGGCATTAAAGAGCAGGAAACTGCAGTTATGGAGCTGCAGAACCGGCTAAAATTGAACAGTATGGAGGCTAAACTTTATAATCTTAAGATTGAGTCCTTACAGGCCAACAATAGAAGACTAGAGGCCGAAGTGGCTGATTATGCAAAAGTCGTGTCGGAACTGGAAGCTGCAAAGGCCAAGATAAAGCTGCTAAGGAAGAAACTTAGGTCCGAAGCTGAACAGAATCGGGAACAGATCTTGACCCTACAAGAAAGAGTAATGAAGCTGCAGGACCAGGAATCGAATGGTGTAAAAAACGACCCCGATATGAAAAATAAGCTTCAAAAAATGAACGAACTCGAGGTCAACATAGAAGATTTGAGGAAGTGGAATCATGGCCTGAACCAGGAAAATTCTGAATTAGCTGAGAAATTGGAGAATCTACAAATGATTGCTACTTCCACTTTAGATAATGAAGAGGTAATTCTTTCAATTAATATCTATTATCTTATTTTCCCTGTAATACACGAGTTCGTTCTTGATTTTGAATTTCTTTTAATAGCAGATTCAAGCACTTAAAAAAGAAAGTCACCATTTAAGACAACAAAATGAAGATTTAACTAACGAAATTGAACGGCTCCAAGCTGATCGGTGCAGTGATGTTGAGGAGCTAGTTTATCTTCGATGGATAAATGCTTGCTTACGCTATGAACTGAGGAATTATCAACCAGCCCCTGGTAAAACAATCGCGAGGGACCTTAGTAAAACGTTAAGCCCAAAATCTGAGGAGAAAGCGAAACAGCTCATTCTCGAATACGCAAATAAAGAAGGATCAATTGAAAAGGGAATCAATATTACAGATTTTGATTTAGATCGATGGTCATCTTCCCAAGGTTCTTCCCTTACAGACTCTGGTGACCTTGATGATTCTTCTGTCGATACCTCATTGGCCAACAAAACCAGCACTTCGAGCAAAGCAAAAGTTTTCAGCAAACTGATGAAACTTTTGCGAGGAAAAGATAATCTGCATCATAGTAGGGGTTCACCTCTTGATCGAACTACTTCTGTTGAAGATAATGTTGGAAGATGTTCCAGTGATTTTCAGGGGTACAATCCCGGTGGTCCACTAGGAATAGACGCTGGAGTTTATGGCCACACCCAAAGATCGAAAACTTCATCTGAGGGTTTGTGTAGACATTCTTTGGATCTACAGAGATCTTATTCCCATGATTCAAAGACCCTTAAAGGGGAATGTAGCGGTTCCACACGAAGAAACAGTGATGATAGTTCCTTGAGTATTTATAGAAGAATTGACTCGATCAGGGAAGAGGTAAATGATTCTTCGCCTGCTAGTCCGCTTGATCAAGATGCACTAAATGTAGAGAAAACTGAACTGGAAAAGTATGCCGAAGTTTTGAAGAACTCTCGTTTAAGATCATCTATTCGAAGGAGATCAGCCCCATTCAGTTCTTTTTGACACAGTTTCCTTTTGGTTTACTTCCTGCCCAACAGGGTTAGAACATTGATAAATTGTCCGGGCCTTGTGTTTAGTTATGCTGCATACTTCATAGTTAGTTGGATGTACAATGTACAGAGAAATTTTGTGGGCGTGATAGATTTTTAGAAATCTATTAAAGAAAATTGGTTCTGTAAGGGCAATATTGTTGAGAAATGTAATGGATTTTGTATTGTGTAGTTTCATTTGTGATGTGCTGCAGATTTTGCTGATCCTATAGCAAGCTATTGCACACTTTGTGCTTAAACTCATGATAGTAAGGAAAAATAAAATAAAATAAAATAAAAATCTTATTGTCAATGGATTTGGATTTTCTCACCATTGATTTAACACGAAATGTTGACGTTGAAAAATGACGAGTCAACTTGACAGAAATTACAAAGAGGAAGATGGGTTTCCATTGAATTTGTCGTGAGTTAGGAGCTGAATGCTGAGTGCTAATGGAGCATGTTCTTGAGAGAATTTGTTTATGTTATTTGAGGGATATGAACTTCCTTTTATAGACAATTGTGACTGGATGAACCGTTTACTCATGTCAAGCTACAATGTTTTGTCCCAGAAGAGATTGCGACAATGGCTCCAATGCGGTGGATGCTGATGACCTATAGCCTAGGCTAATCAACCTCCTATTGGTGGGTTGAAGCGACACCATTATCATGGGACAAATCACCTTAGTGACAATGATGACCATTTTAATTTGACTTTATTACGATAGTAGACTTTTCATTAACTGCTTACAATCTTAAACATTAGTTTGGTTTTCTTATCTGATCTCGATATTTTACACTTCACGAAAATGTTATGAAATTAAGAAAATCGAAAAAAAAAACACCCAAATACCAAAGTTATTAATGGCAACACGATTTTTGTGCCTCAAAACCAGAATCGCGTTCTCGCTAAAGAAATTGGCTCATTTGAATTCCTGAATCGAACTTGCCGCCGTCCTTTAACGCTGCCGTTTGGCTCTTACAGAGGTTTAAACGACGACGTTGCTCACATCTCAACTACCTAACAGACTCCACGCCCGTACAGAAGGTCGTACCAATTGGTAGTTATAACCATCTCTCTCTCTCTCTCTCTCTCTCTCTGCACTGTTATATCATTACTGAGCTTCTTCTCTTTCTCACATTTCACAAACAAAATTCCAATCTAATTTCCATTTTGAATAAAGAATATGGCGGCAACAATGGCGATTCTACCGCTGCCACCACCACAACAACCAGCAGCAGAGCCACCAGTGGCTGATAGGGCCTCGATGGCACTGACACCACCATCACCTTCACCATTGCCAGATCCTTCGCGGAGGGCATCGCTGTACGTGGGTGATCTGCACCCTGATGTGACGGAGAAGGATCTGTTGCTGGTGTTCGGGAGGGTGGGCACGGTATCATCTGTTCACCTCTGCCGCGAAAGGCTCTCTCACAAGTCCCTTTGCTATGCTTATGTCAACTTCAAATCTCACATCGATGGTAAACAAAATACAATTATGTAATATTTATACATACATTCATATTAGTTCATGTGTTCTGAATTTTTTTATCAAGTGGGTTTTCTGGAGTGAACAAGAAAATGGGTTTTCTAAAAGGTTTATGGTTCTCTATGTTTGCTTTTTATAATGTGGATTTTTTTAGGGGAAGTGGTTTACTTATCAATTATCATCCCTATTTTGAGTTGAAATCTTGATATTGAGGGATTTCTATCAGGTTCTAATGTATAAATATGTCTAGTTTGTGTTTTAATTTTTTATCTTGGGTTCGGTAATGTGGTGTTTTAATCAATTAAGAAACAGGGGATTTTCATTTTATGGGTCACTTTATTATTCCTAATACAATAAATTGTGATATCTTGGGTTTGGTAATGTAGTGTTTTTGAAGAATCAAGAAAAAAGGGATTTTCATTTTTTGGGTCACTTTATTATTCCTAAATGCAAGAAATTGTGATTTTTGTTTCATTGACTAAATTCTTTGTCTATATGTGTATCATGAAGTTCTTCTTTAGCCATTCGTGTTGTTTTGAGGATAAAGAAATATTTAATTCCTCTCAAATGGGCTCTGTTTTTTGTTCTATTACAAGAAAAGTTAAACCATGAATATTAATGCTTGTGATATAAAACAAAGATGTTATTTTCATACTCTCTTCAAGGGATGATTACCATAGGTTCTGTCGTTTTTGTATGTATTTTAGGGTTTTTTCTTGCCTGTATATTTACTTCTTGACTCTTTCTTGAGTAGATGTATTCAAAGAACTTTAAATATTTATGTGCAAACCTTTATTCTTATTATTCTTTTTCTGTTTCATCGCTGTTTGTTCTTACTACTCCCATTTTTAATTTTTGGCCCAATGTTTTGGTAGTGAACAGTGTATGTATTGCAACTTTTGCGAGCTTGTTCTGTTTTCATGAGAAAACTTGGCCCCCTTCTTCTTCCTTATTGGCATCTTCTTTTTCTCTTCCTTAATAGCTTCTTAACCATGTTTGTTCACTCTCTCTTAATATCTCTTTTTTGGTATGTCCAAATAATCAAATTTCTGCTCTCTTGCTTTCAATGGGACGCCATTAAATGTGCACCCTCTCTCTTTAGTGTATGATATTCTATTCAATTCACTGTTAGGCTCCTTATTATATTGCATCTCTGAACAGTAGTCTTCTATTTGATCAGCTGATACTGCTTTAACTAGCCTAAACTACACTGGATTGAGGGGTAAATCTATGAGGATTATGTGGCGTCAGAGAGACCCTATAACGAGGAAGACTGTCACTGGGAACCTTTTTATCAAGAATATCGACCATTCAATTACCAGCGCTCGCTTGCAAGAAATCTTCACCAAGTACGGAGAAATACTATCATGCAAAATCGCTGAGGAAAATGGGAAGAGTAAGGGTTTTGGTTTCGTTCAATTTAATTCCGAGATATCAGCTATGGCAGCTCTGAATGCCGTCAATGGCTCCCTGCTGGAAGGCAAGAAGTTGTAAGTCCCTGCTATCTTCAATCAGTTCTTGTTTATCCAACTATGAGGGCCCATTTTGATAATTGCTTCCTGCTCTGTATTGTCTTCAAAGTTGTGGACATTATAGAGGTTATATATTCATTTTCTTTCTCTATGTTAATTAGTTTTGATTTCATTGGTGCATGTCATTGAATAGTCCAATTCTCATGTCTAAAGCTTGTATATATTATTTTCCTCTTGATCTTTAGAGAATGATGATGATTTGAATCATGCAATATAACTCAAATAGCAGATTACATTTGAAACCTCCTATATAAATGCTCAAGTCAAGCTTCACAATCTCTTACTCAGCTCATTTATCCTACTTCAGTAACGAAATCTTCGAGTTTAAACCATAAGTTTCTCGTTTCAGCATCTATTTAGTTAAACACAACCTTGGGGAGATGTTCATTTGAAACTTTTCTAAAAAATGCTTTAATGTTTTGTTGTGGCTTGTTGATCATTCAAATTAAGATGAATGACTAGTTCAATAATGTGGAGTTAAAATGATTTGGGATCTAATGTGTGATTAAAATCATTTACTGATTGCTTATTAACAAAATCATGAAAAATGGCAAGCTGTTAAATCTGGCTAATATTATTGAGAACTTAGGACACTTGTGAATGTGTTTAAATTCGTTATATCTTACAGAGCTAACAAATAATGATCTCAGCTTTATATTTGAGCATTATTATTATTATTATTTTTGGATGCCATATCGGAGTAGTGTACAATGTTTATATATCTCGTTTGTTTACTTCAGATCTGTGTCGAAGTTCATTAAAAAGTGTGAGAGGAAGGACAAAGAACTAGGTTTCACAAACTTGTACGTGAAAAATCTAGATAGTCATTTGACAGAGGATCACCTCAAAGAAAAGTTTTCAGAATATGGGAAAGTCTGCAGTGCTGTCATAATGAAGGATGAGAAAGGGAAATCCAAAGGCTTTGGATTTGTGAATTTTGATACACATGAAGAGGCTACGAAAGCAATGGCGGCTCTAAATGGAGCACTGATTGGTAAATATCCTTCTTGCTCAGCTTGATTCAAATATATCTAGTATTCCCTTTTCTCATTACTTAAGATTGATTCTTGAATAAAGTATTTTTTGTATGAATCAGGATCAAAGAATCTCTTTGTGAGAAGGGCTCAAAAGAAAGCTGAAAGGGTGAAGCTTCTAAGACAAGTACATCAACATAATTATCCGGAGTCAAAGGCTTCAGAACTATTTGTGGATAATCTTGAAGTATCTGTTGATGACTGGAAATTGGAAGAACTTTTCAGTGGTCATGGAAAAGTAGCATCAGCAGACGTGATCCGTGGTAGAGATGGAGTTAGCAAAGGATGTGGTTTTGTGAGGTTTACCAGTTCAAACGATGCAGCGAAGGCTATGCTTTCACTAAATGGTAAGCTGAGTCTCCTTTTCACCTTCCCGTTACCACTTTCCATGTATGTCTTAAGTCATTCTTTCTCCAAATCTTACTTCGGTTTGGTTTTTCCTAGGAACCACTATACAAGGGAAGGCTCTGTATGTAGCCTTGGTTTTGTACGATGCAGAAAGAATGCAAAGTTGTCCTTTAAAGTGCTCACCTCAGTCATTTTACACTAAAAACTTGGAGGTCATTACCTCTGAATTTCAGCCACTGCATTATGACTTCCCTCATTACTCCCCTTGGGATCATACTGCATGTCAAAATGTTCCTATCCCACAATTGAATTCTTCGGATCCAATTTTGGGAGACGTTTCATTCACTGCATGCCCAAATTCTGGGAGACCTTTCAGTTCATTTTATGGAACTCAGAATCGCCAAGGACACCTTTCTGTACATGTAAGAATATTTTATTGGCTGATAATACAATGCTATAATCTTTATCAATAATTTCCACTTCACATAACTTGGGATTAAACAACTACAGATCCCTCCACAACAAAAAGTGCACAGGAATACCGAGACCTATATGCAAAAACACCTATTGTGTTTCTTTGGTTATCTTATTCTATTACTTTTCGCTCATTCCAAGAGGATAATATTAAAAAGAAGGATTGTATCGTATTTATAAATGTTTATGTTGCTTTTTTACAGCCCAGGAAATTTCCTATTTCTGGTGTATTTACTCAAAACCTAGTGGAGTCTGTGAAGGATAAAATGCTGTCCAGCATATTGCAGAACAAGATTATCAATGGGGTGACTAAAAAGGATCAAAAACCATCCAGAAAATTGCAAAACCAGATGATCCATGGAGTTGCAGAGATGTTCCCTCAAGGATCAGCAACTACAAAACCTGTTTCTCCAACATGCTCGCCTGGGATACGGAAGCCTGGGGATATGCATTATTTTCCGGTGGAGAATCTTCAGGTCTCTGATTACGCATTACACTTTCTCAATGATCCGTAATTTTCTGTTAAGTTTTTTTTTTTTTTTTTTTCTTTTGCAATCTGAAGTGTCTGACGTATTTATAATTGTTTTTCTCTGGGTAGCCTCACCAGGATGATAAAGTTAATGAACAGATGTTGGAAATGAAGATGTCTGACACACAGAAGCTGCTAAAATCACTGTAAAGAAAGCAGTTTAACAGCCGAAGGAGGAAAATAGGATTGCTTTAGCCGGTCTTGATGCTTTGCAGCCCAGCCATGTCTATCTGCCAATCTATGGCATCATTAGTTCCTAACATCACTTCTACTTCCCCCCATCTAGTTTTAATTCATAGGTCCTGCTCTGTCTGTCAACAAATTTTGTAAATTGACAGTGAAAACGTATTGTAGGAATCCCAACTGATGCAAATTGCAATTTTTTTTTTTGTTTGTGGAGCATTTCGTTCGTATATTCTGTATCTTGATTTGTTCTTTTCCTTTCCCAGCAAAGTCTCAAGGAGATATGGTGTATAACTTCATTAGATTTAGGAAGAAACATGTTTAAACATCAATTATCATCTTTGAAATTCAGATTTCAACTAAAAGAAAATTCTTCTTTCAATAATAACGAAATGTAAATTTTTTACAGGACTTGAGATTTTTTTTTTATTGCCGTGTCTATATATATTCTTCTTACCCCTTTTCAAGTGTATCGAGTTCTACAGGAGGTATAGCCCCTCTTTTGATTTAGTTTTTATTTTTTTACTCTGTAGATTGACACCAAATAATTAAAGAAAATTACAATATATATATTTTATTTATTGCTTATCTGATAATCTCCAATTTTTATTGTCTTTCCACAAGAAAATTCTTGGGAATTGCAAAGCAAAATAATTCTATACTACAAGGCATCAAAAGCCTTGACAAAAAAAGCACGCATAATTATTCAACTAAAGTCTTCTTTTTACAGAAATTTTATTTTCTTTCCACAAGAAAATTCTTGGGAAGTTACAGAAATTACAAATCAAAAGTATTCAATACTACGAGGCACTCTAATTAGGCCATCAAAAGCCTTGACAAAGAGGCACACATAATTATTCAACTAACATCTTCTTTTTGTTATTCACAGATCTGGGGGATACATACCTAATTTATTAAAGACTTGCGGACATTTTGGAAGAGCTTCTTTCTTAAAGAATCCAAGAGGATTTATCGTGCGTGTGGTACCATTTACGGTGTTGAGCTTGAATTTTAATGATGGTTTTACCCATCCTTCAACAGGGATTTCATCACAATCTTTTCTGCTACTTGAAAGAAGTTTAATTTCGCAAAACTCGTTCTTGTGATCACGTTCAATAAGCATGCTATAGAGTCCTTCTGCCCTTGTGTAACCTACCTCAGTAAATGTTATCTTTCCATTCTCTCCGTCTTTGCACTAGAGACGTACACTAGCACCTACATGCATGCCAAGATTAAATTATAAATTATGAATTGTATATATCATAATCCCGTTCCTCAACAACACATACACCACCATAAAGAAGATGCAAGAACGTACAACAAAGGAAATCTTATAATCAAGCATTCATTTAATCAGGATATTGTGATAGGAATTATGTTGTTATCACACACACACACACATTATTTATTATTCTTTTTTTGAAAAAACAAGTGGCTGCAATTTTATATGCTCGTTCTCTAATAGCATGCTTAACTACCTCCTAAACTATTATCTAAAGAAGTTCAATAACAATTGCAGCAACAAGTTCAATTTTTGCTGAAATTTTACAACTACTGGGACAAGATGCGGTATGAGTAGCATTTTGTATGGATTATAATTATGTACCTGGGATAAACTCGCTAAGTTCAGTAATAAATCGAGCACGACATGTGTCACAATAAACTTGTCCCTGAATGTGAAATTGAGAAACTGGTGGTTGGGGAACGTCTTCTGAGTAGACAATGTCAAGGAGGGACAAGAAGCATAAAGCTACAATGAAAAGAATTGAAACTTGGGTAGGCCTTGCCATATTTCTTCGGTATTGTTGTTTAGGAAGATCAAAAGAAAATTTGTTTGTGTTTTGTACCAACTCAACATTCTTATTTATAGAGAAGTTGGTTGGTTAATATTTTATTGACAGTTATTTTTATGTGGTTGAATTGATAATCTATTCATTCTTTTCTGGATCTTAATTTAGAATCTTGGAACATTTTCTATATTTAACAAATATGTATTTTCTAAATTTTTAATTACTTTGAAAATTTTAACCAGAAATTATGAAAAAAAAAAGTTATTAGGAACTACACCATTCAACTAAGAATGACACTTAAGTAATTTAATTGCATGACGTAACACACTAAAAAATTAGTTATACTGATTTGTGTTGTTTTTTGTTTTCAATTGATGTTAAATGGATTTTCTATTTTTGAAATTGAATACCAAATAATTACATTATAATAAACATAAAGTTATCAATTGTTTCTTATGTATTTTATTGTTCTTTACAAAAATATCTTCATATTCCAATAGCAAAACCTCCCAATAGGTTCCTGGTTCTTGATATCCCGGCCGTATGGCGCATAATTCACCTTGAAAAGGGTGTAAGTGTTATGCCCTAAGTCCAATCAACTTTGGATATAAACACTTTTAATATATATATATAACCGATGCATATTTATGGCAACATCTATTATTTAATCGAATTAATATTCTTAAATAATAG
>CAIGRO010033263.1:0-14229 GCA_903798355.1 Fraxinus baroniana | reverse complement strand
ATTAACCCAAACTACAATGACTAAATATTAAATTATAAATAGAAACAACAATTAGTATTGAAGCCCTGAACTACTTGTTTTGTTGCAATCAAGGCCCTACCGGAGCAGCCTCGACTTACTTCACTTTCGGTGGTTTTCCCCAGCCTCTTGGCACCCTACTTGTTGCTCCAATGGAGGTAGAATGCGGCGAAAATGAGCTGTCCAATGGAGCATCTGAGCATGATTTTGGAGGGAGTGGATCATTAGCATGGTGTTCTTCAGCCGATCTACAAAACTAAAAACCTCAAAACTGAAAAATTCGAATTGTATGGAGAAACAGAGAATTTTGAGAAGGAAAATATTTTCAGGGGAGGGAACCATAGAGTTGATGAATATATATATATTTGGTAATAATCAGTTTAGACCCACAACTGAAACCAGAATTCAACCCACGAAATTAATAAGGTAAAAAATTATCCAAAAGCAACAATCAAGAAGATGAAAAATGAAGAGGTAAAGTAAGAACAGTGGTCTACCTCTTTGCAGGGTCCTTTTGTCAAGCTTTGTCAAGAAAAAAGCTCCTGCCACTAGATCTACGACCATAAATGAAAAATCTCAGTAATTCTTTATCTCCATTGGTAATAGGGGATGAAGATGAGAGGGATCATTGATAAGTTGGATGCTTAGAAATGAAATTGAGGGAAAGAAAATGGAGTGAGTTTAGGGTTTTAAGTTTCTTGTTTTTGTTTTTTTAAATCTCCAAAAATTTATGACAACTTACACATTTTTTGTGCAAATGTCTAATCTAGTCAAATCTCATTTATTGAAGGCATGTTAGGTATTCAATTTATCTACAAGGGTAAAAATGTCCAAAATTGACAATCTTGCAACTATTTTTAAAAATGTGACATTTTGGTAATAATATGGTAGCAAAATGACATCCAACGTAATTTCCTCTAAAAATAATATTACTCTCAAATCTAAGATTTTTCTTTATTTTTTAACCACATATTTTCCATTAATACATTATTCAAAAATGTATTTTTTGACAAAAATGGGCTCAAACTAGCCTTAATTTGGGGGTTGAGGCTGCTGAGGTTAGTGGTAGTGGAATGGGGCTGCTGTTAAGCTTTGGTGAATGGGAAAAAGCTGCTTGGCCCATGATAAGGAGTATTGTGCTTGGTGAATGTTAGGTGACAGTGGATTAGCGATGGCAACGAGTCGAGTTGAAAAAAAAAGCTTGGACTCGGCTCGAGTTTTTTGGGGCCAAGCTTTTTTTCAAAAAAAATGAGGTTTGGCCCGAGCTTTTGGTCTGAGCCTTAACGGGCCGAGCCGGCTTGGGTTTTCGGGTTTTTTTTGTTTTAATAATAACGACAGCTAATTTAATTAGATGTTTGATTTAATTTAATTTTTTAAAAATAATAAACGGGCGAGCCACACGGGTCGGGTTGGCCCGGCTCGGGCCGACGCCCCAAATAGGGCTCAGCCTGAGCCTCGCCGAGCCGCCAATTTTGATAGTGACTTGCAATGGTTGTTGTAGGCTTCGTGGTGGGATGGGATGGGGTAAGGGTGGGGTAGATGTTTAGATAAATTTATAAATTCTAAATCAATTAAGCTTAATGTACACTTTGGCGTACACCATGTTTTACACTTTGTCATATGACAAACTGTGATTTGATAGTTAAAAAAAAAAAACAATTTTCAATCAATCACTTTTTTACAATAATGACAATTTCAAGAAATGTGTAAGCATTGGAATGTACAAATAACATTGTCCTAAATCTTTCTGGCATAAGGACTCATTATCTTTACATTGGAATAACTCCACGGCTATTGAAAATCGTGTAATCAACACTTGAATTATTATTAACTTAGCCCTAATTTGATCCCATTTTCTCAAAATACATTTTTCTCTCCGTTATTCCCAACCACACATTTCAATAAAATAATATTACACATAAATTTAAAACGTTTCCTTATTTTTTAACTATACATTTTCTATCAAAAATACTATTTCAAAATATATTTTAAACAAAAAAAATGGGGCTTAAATATGCTCTTAATGGTCTAATGTTGGAATATAGCTTCTAATGATTCTAGTAGCAAATACGAGTTAATAGCCTAATAGAAGGCACCTTTATTTCTACCTATCAAATTTTGTTATGCATTAATCGAACACTTCGAATCGATAAGTTGTATGATATTAACCTACATAATTATAAATTATTTTACTTAAAACAAAAATACATAGAGAACATCTCAATGAAGAAGCCATCTCCCATTACTTCTGCATAAGCAAATTTGATGGCATATCATAGAGCCAATAATTGTCGGTCCATTATTTATTTATTTTTTTAAATATTTTCTAGCTGGTAAATTGCTAAAAAACTTGCTTTGTTTGACTTTCCCCTTGTGTTACCTGGCAACTGGACTTGGTCAAGGGACGTGCATAGACCAATCTTCTTAAGCGATAATAAATATTTGGGTTACATAATTATTGAAGAAGTCACAAACATGCCATTGTTTGGACTCAATTATTTTAAAAATTATATTTTTTCTCTTATTTTTAATCATACATTCTTTAATAAAATAATATTATATGTAAACCCAATTTTTCTTTTCTTATTTTTTGATGACAAATGATACATTTTCCAAAAAATCACTTACATTTTCCCCAAAATTTATTTTTAATGGAGCCCAAACATGGGAAGATTCCTCGGATATTGATTCAATAATAATAATTTACATATTTAAGACATAAATTGAATAAATGATGAATGTAAGTAAATCTTAAATTATAATTTAAGTTGGTCCATCATATATTTTATTTATGTATTTCGTACATTCGCGATTTACTATCCACCTATATCCATAGGATCCAAAACTAAGTTCCCGTTTGACAACCATTAACATAAAGCTCTCACTCTCTCTCTTTATTTTTTCAAATCATTTTCAATCGCACATTCTCGTAATAAAATATTTTACTTGTAAAGCTAAAAAATTTTCATACTTTTTAATCATATATTCTAAAAAAAAATCACTATTTCAAAACTAATTTCCCCCAAAACACTCATTTTAATGATTGTAAAATAGGGGATAAGTGACCATTTGAGAGGTCATATGCTTCTTGTAGAAGAGCGAATCTCCTCTAAAAGTTCTTTTAGAAAGTCTTTTAATCAGAGAAAATACTTTTAGAAAATTATGACAACTTCTTTAATATCATAAGTAATTTTTAACCTTTTAAAAGTCTTGCCAAACGAGCCATAATAAGCACTTTAAGGAACCGCCAAATGAACATTAAAGTTTGTCTACTGAGAAAGGCGTGATTGATTTGGGCCTGGGTCAGTTTTAAATCTGGACCAAACGTGGCCCGCTGTCAAAATTTATTCTATTTTTAGTAGTACCAGCAGCAGCCACCTCATAATAAACATGAAGAGTACGCACCATCGGCGAGAACAACGATAGCAGCAGAACAAATGCTGTGAAGCTATATCTTGCGCTGCATGCATTGATAATCAGCTCCGTACTATTTAGATAAACTAATTGGAAATGGAGTCGTTGTTGGAGCTTTGCGATTTGATCGCCAAAAATCCGACCCAATTTTCGGAGAAGATTGTGTGGATTTGCAATCGGTGCCCACAACCGGAGTCGATGTTAATTGGATCGCCTAGGGTTTCTAAGTCACAGCTCAATGCCATTGTCACCGTTGCGCGATTCCTCTCTAAATGCCCGAATAATGATCTAGAAGCCCCTAAATCTATCTTCCTCGCGTTCTACCGCTCAATTCCGGTCTCTTTTGACGTTGCTTTTTGGCCCCAGTCATTTTCAAATGAGTCGATTTCTCTGTTTTTTAGTGATTTTCTGAATTATGTTTGTAAAGCCGCTGAATTGTCGCCTGATACCTCTACTGACGTAGCTGGGTTCACAGGCGAAATTGTGCTTCAGGCAATTATGAAAGTTGATTCTGGGATTTCTCGGGTATTTTTGAACGCATTGTGTTTGAATTTTCCTCTGATTTTACCCTCCGATGGAGATAGGTTGGTTACGGCCCTCCTTGATCGCTATGAAATCGCTGTCCCAAATTCGGTGCGTGAGAGGATTTCAAATACCCCTGATGCGGTCTCAGCTCAAAGCTCTCCTCTGAACGTGAATCATTATCAGTCTCCTTATAAAGAAGCCAGCATTGCCTCAGCTGATTCCGCAAACAGCATAGCATCTAATGGGGGCAGCATTACGTGGAAGAGCAGTGTGGATTTACTGGACGGGAGCATTGTGTTCAATGATGGAGGGGAAAAGAAAGACTTGACATCTTTTCAGGAGGAGTCAGTGGAAATTCTTGAAAAACAAGAGCTTGTTTTTAAGTTAATAGGACACATATTGGATAAAGTGGCCATTGATCCCAAGCTTTTAGAGCAAGTAAGAGTTTTAGTCAAGGAACAACTCCAATCAATGCGGGCTTTTTTAAAGGTAAGTAAATCAGTATAATGAACTTGAAGTTTGTTTGTACAGGGTCCATGCGTAAAGCGGCAAAGTTCAATTTAAGGGCAAAAAGTTGAGAATGGTACTCTTACATTGGTTTTACTATGTGGGCAGATAAGGAAGCGTGATTGGACTGAGCAAGGGCATTTACTGAAAGACAAGATTAATATAAAGCTATCTGTTTACCAAGCATCAGCAAGGTTGCTAATTAAGACTCTTGCATCTCTTGACACGGAAGCAAAGTCATCAAAGAGATTGTGGCTTGGAGCCGTTGCATTGTTGATCGAGGCTGCAGAGGCATGCTTGTTCTCAGTGTGGCGGAAATTAAGGGCTTGTGAAGAGCTGTTTGGCTCATTGCTTGTTGGGATTTCTCAAGCTGCCGTTACACGTGGTGGTCAGCTGCTCCGGCTTCTACTTATTCACTTTAAACGCCTTGTACTTGTTACTTGTGCTCAGGTACATTCTTGCTTGTTTTATGCTCTGCAGTAATTGCCAAGTTTTGTAGTTTAATTAATGTTTTCTGCGCTTTGTTTTTCTACAAACAGGCTGATACGTCGGCCAGCAGTCGGGGAGCTATGTTCGAAAGTGTCTTGAAAACATGTTGTAATATAGTTGACTTTGGATGGACAACAGACCGATCTCCAGTGGACACTTTTATTATGGGATTAGCTACTAGTATTCGTGAAAGAAATGAGTATGAGGAAGAGGTTAGTGTCAGTAACGATAAACATTATTTTGCATTAGGATTATGACATTATTTATAGTTCCTTTTTACTTATAAACAATGATTTATCGTTATTTTCCTTGTGGTTAAGCCTAATGCTTGTTACAAGACTTTGATTTCACATTTCAATTTGATAGAAACAAACAAGTTGGTCTTTATCCGCATTTTAGAAAATATTTTCATATTTAGTTAACATATTAAGAGCCTGTTTGGTAGAGATTAAAATCGAATTAAAATTGAAAAACTAGTCGTTATTGTTGACTTTTATTAAACGAGTGAGACCTAATAATGGTTATATTTTCAGTTTTAATTGGATTTTAATCGTTACCAAACGGACTCTAATATTTGGTGTACTTTTATCAAGAATTGATTTGCAAGAGCTATCTATGCCCTTGGGCTCCATTAAAATGAAATTTCGGGGAAAATGTGGTTTGAAATAGTAATTTTTTTTGGAGAATGTGTGGTTAAAAAATAAGAAAAATCTTTGGGTTTACGGGTAATATTCTATGGAAAAATGTGTGGGTGAAAACGTGTTTTGAAAAAATACATTTTTGAGAAGAATGGAGCCCAAAAAGGGGCTATATATCCTTTAAAAAAAAGAGCAACATACTTATTTTCTTCCTTTTCTTTTGCCGAAGTCAACTATTTTTATCTTACATACCCAATATACCCACATTTCGAAATTTTGAATCCAATTTAAGGGACAAACCAGCAATATAAATTTTAAATGTCCCCACACGTACAGAATTAAGTTTTCTGAAGCCATGCAAAAAATTTTGGGATGGAGGGAGTAGATTCAGACTAAAGAAGTTTACTTTGACTTGGCATGTTTAGCAGATACTTGATGGTTGCTTATAAGCACCATTTTGCAAAGTAGGTTCATATTTTTCAAAAATGGTGCTTATAAGCAACTTATAATTATTCCCCAAACAAAAGTGTGGTTCTTCTCGCGTAAGCTCCAATTTGACCAACAGAGCAGCTTATGTAGAAACCACTATTGCCATCTTCTACAGTGGTGTGTTTCATTGGCTTCATTTTTTATGGAAAATGTCCTTTCTACCAAAGTTTCTACTTTTGGAGGGTTACATTGGCATTTTTTCCATGGAAAATATTTTCGAAAAGTTGGTCACATGAGACCCATCTTTTCCTCAAAAACAAGGAAAACATTTTCTTTATGGGGGATATGTTTTTATTTTCTAGGCAATTTGCACTTCCAAAAACTCAACTCTATGGAAAGTACAACATTTTCTAAGTTGAAAATTAAGCCTATCAAACACATTTAATTGATAATTTTCATGCAATTGCCTAGAACTTATTTTCTTTTCATGCAAGTTCTATGCTTGCAATCAAACACACCCTAATTGAAAATGCATTGGCGGTTTAGAGTAAAACTTAAGGATGCAAATGTTTAATTTTGCCCTTTAAGAGACACTATGGTGGCTAGAATTATTGTGTATAATTTGGTAATATAAAGAACAATATTTATACAATTAGATGTTGGGTCATTTTCTTATCATGGCAAGTGGCCTAGAGTGCCGGATAAAGATATTTATAGGAAGTGATAACCAGAGCTGTAATATTGTGAAATAATTCCAGACATGTGCAACAGATCCCAATCGTGGTATCCTTCTGGCCATTCTACATCCTAGTTGGGCTTGAGAACATGGTTCATCTACCTGTATGTTTGCTGCTGCTTGTTTAATTGGTTGTGTTGCTAATACTGTACGATCTTTGGTATTCTTTGCCTAACTTTCAGGATGAGAAAGAGAAGCGAGCAGCTCCAGCTTTGCAACTGAATGTCATACACTTGCTAGCTGAGTTGAATGTTGCTGTTAACAAGCCTGAAGTGGTAGACATGATATTGCCCCTATTTATCGAAAGTCTAGAAGAGGGTGATGCTTCTACTCCCGGCTTATTGAGACTCCGTGTATGAATCTATCTCTTCAATATGTATGATTATGATATTTGAATATTTCAACTTTTGTGTTACAGCATTACATACTTATTCGAAGGACCCAAAAAAATAAATAAATAAATTATTCCTGCCTTCTTGAATCTATTTTATTGTTGTATGCTCTAGTCAAATGAATCTTTTGCATGGTTTCTCAACCTGGTTTTTGTTGAGTTACTGCAGCTTCTTGATGCTGTTTCTCGCATGGCAAGTTTAGGTTTCGAGAAGTCTTACCGTGAAGCTATTGTTTTGATGATTCGGAGCTATTTGAGTAAACTCTCTAGTGTTGGCTCTGCTGAAAGTAGAACTGAGCTACCAGAAGCCACAGCAGAACGTGTTGAGGTATATTTGGACTTTTGAAATAATATTTGATTGCATTAAATATATAAAATTGTTTTACTATTTTAAATATATGCTCACTGGTGCAATTGTATTCTAGACTTTACCTTCAGGCTTCTTGTTGATTGCTAAAGGCATTACGAGCAATAAATTGCGTTTGGATTATCGCCAGCGTCTGCTGTCCTTATGCTCAGACGTGGGCTTAGCCGTGGAGTCCAAAAGTGGAAGGTCGCATTCTTTAAATGTTGAGTGTTCGTAATGTTATTGTTGGAATAAATGTGCCCAGAAAATCCTGACTTACTATATCAATGTATTCAGGAGTGGAGTGGATTTTCTTGGACCTCTATTACCTGCTGTGGCCGAAATATGTTCTGACTTTGATCCAAGTGGAGATGTGGAACCTTCTGTTTTAAAGCAATTCCGCAACTTATGGTTCTATATTGCTCTCTTTGGTTTAGCACCTCCAATACAGAAAACTCAAGTTATGACTAAGTCAGTATCCACTGCACTTCATAGTGTTGGTAGCATGGGGACTATTGCTCTCCAAGCAGTGGGTGGACCATACATGTGGAATATGCAGTGGTCATCCGCTGTCCAGTGCATTTCTCGAGGGACCCCACCTCTTGTAAGTCGACTTTCAAGTTTTTATTCTAATTCTATGCCGACTGTCATCTAAACTGTTTCAAGAAGCATTTCTTGAGCTAATTTTATGTTGATCTCTCGCTCTCTTGGCTATGTACTCGTTCACTTTTGGTTGCTCCTTCTGAAGTTTAATATCCTCTCATCTGTTTCATTTTATATTCGGTATCATGTTTTTCTCTTGCGTAATATAAGGATATATTTCCCTCATTCTTGGTTACATTTTAGGCGTCACTTCTCTACCATTCTACTTTAGGCTACTGAAACAGCGTGATCTGATTACATCCAAATTTTGCAATGTCCATCACAATAGAGCATGCTATTTATTGCAGTATCTATCTTAAAGTTCTGTATAATAAGTTCTATATATGCAGTTAAATTGAAGGTGCTTGTTATTTCATGATAAAGGGGGAACGAACAAATAGAAATTGTTTTTTTTTTCCACTTTACTTTCCTCATCTAAGAGTACACAAATTTTCTCAGAATGAAGAGGAATCTCCAGAAACAGATAATATTGTTGTTATGTGTGTCTTCAATTTAATTTAGCTTAGCATGGTCCGGTTCTTAATCATTTGTATTCTTTACACTTTGCTTAACCCGTGTGATTACTGATTGTTTTTTCTAACTATTGAGGGTAAAATCGCATATAGATTAAGTATAGAAAAGAAAACAAAATAACTAACCAACTACGCCTGCAATTTAATTTTAGCGGAGCATGTGCCGATTCTTCATCATTTATCTTCTTTACACTTTGCTTAATTTGTGTGATCATGATTGTTTTTTCTAACTGTTCAGGATAAAATCGTACATGGATTAAGTACAAATACTAATCAACATTTATTGTGCTACTCCTCTCAACCTATGTTAAACTTGGCTTTATATAGTTTTCATTATGTTCACTTCATATATCAATAGAAAATGAGATAACAAATGTAGCAAAAACTTCAAAAAATGATGAATCGTTTAAATATTTATGTAGCATTTTAGTTTGCCATTAAAACAAAATTATGTGAGAAAGATGGATTAAATTGAAATATAGCCCCTGTTTGTTTTCCATTATAATGCAAATTCTTGCCATTGCAAATAACAATAGCACATTATTTTGTGAGACAAAATTCACAGTGGGACCCATTTCTTTGAAAAAATGGTCAAAAAATGCACTTTCCACCTTAAATAATGGGAAACAAACAGGGCATAAAAAGAAATCAAATTCTAGAAAATATTTGGGATCCATTATTTCAAAAATGCATTTCTCTCTCACATTTTCAATTACACATTCTCCAATAAAATAATATTACACGTAAACTCAACTTTTTTCCATATTTTTAACCTTATATTCTTCAAAATCACCATTCCAAAATACATTTTCCCAAAATTTGTTTTTAATTGAGCCCAAACAGGGGCTTATAATTTTAGATTTTTTAAACCTATTTTCAAATAACAATAGCACATTATTTTTGAAGGTAGTAGTGTAATACAAATTCAGTTTCTTTTCTTTTGTTCCAAATTCAACCAGCCAAACTGGTCATTATCTGGGGTTTTCCCAATTCATAATTAGGTCGGTTTTAAGCACTAAACATACCCTTTTTTTTTTTTGCTGATTTCCGATTTTCCAAATTGAAACGGTTGGTTGGTCTGGTTTTGACAAATATTGCTCTTGCAAGGTTGGCTTTTTAAAGATGGATTCCTAAGTCTCAATAATGGTATAAGAGCCCATTATGCTCAACAAGTATTCGATCATTCTAAAGCTTAAACGAGTATTCAGATTTTAAGATTTCAAACAAGGCACCATCTTGTGGGGCATGTTAATGGTAAAATCCCAATGTATAAGAGCAAAATACTAACTAACATAAGAAAACTTGGATTACTCCTCTTAACAAGGTTGACCTTTTAAGATGGAATCCCAAGTTTCAATACTAACTATTATTGTTCACGATGATGAGTACTTTCTAGTTTGTGGAATATATATTTTTGATTCTGAGAACAGCATTTTGTTTCATCCAGGTTGTGAGCTCTGTGAAATGGCTTGAAGATGAGTTGGAACTTAATGCTCTTCACAACCCAGGTAGTCGTAGTGGGACTGGAAATGAGAAATCAGCTGTGAGTCAGAGAACTGCTCTTTCTGCTGCTCTAGGAGGAAGAGTGGAGGTTTCTGCGATGAGTACAATTTCAGGTTTGGTTAATTTTCATAGCTTTCACGAAATTTTTGGCTTTAGTAATTCGTATTGTATTTTATGTGAATTATACACGTTTTCAACTCTTTTTTTAATTGTTGAAAGTCTTCAAGGATGGTTTCATAGCAGGATATTATATTCTGCTTTCTGCAGGTGTGAAAGCAACCTATCTTCTAGCAGTAGCATTTTTGGAGATAATACGATTTAGCAGTAATGGTGGCATCCTCAATGGTGGCCTTGGTTCAACTGCATCTCAAAGTGCCTTTAGCTGTGTCTTTGAATACTTAAAAAGTCCTAATCTTGTGCCGGCTGTCTCCCAGTGCTTGACTGCCATTGTTCACCGGGCTTTTGAAACAGCTATAGCGTGGCTGGTTATATTTTTGTCCTTTTCTTTTCTTAATAAGTTTGGCCTGTGATGTGTTACATCTATTTGTTCATATTTGGCACTGTTACTGTTGCTTTTTTTATGGAGAGAATATTAATCTGCAGAAGGGTGACAAGGTTACAGGATATGATATTTATACAATGTGACCCAGATCCAGTAGTATGTAGACCTTCAATTGTTCAACATATTTGACTATATGTTACATTAATGTGTGTCCATAACTTGGGAAAGTTATGATTTTCTATCATATTAGATTTGTATCCCAGGTTATGATTTTCTATCATATTAGATTTGTATNGAAGTATATTTTTTAGTCTATCCCTTTTTTTATCCCTACGAAATATTAGATGCTTAGAAATGCCCAAAAAATATCATATTCATAAAGCAAAAACATAGACGCACTCCTATGAACGTGGAAAATATACCGGATGGGTCGATTGGATTAAGAGACATTTTATGTTGCTTTATGCTACTAGTCATTTCCAAAATCTAGACCAGCCATGCATTTGAAGTCAGTAAAAAAGAAAAATGACAGATTTTTGTGTTACCATGCATGCAAAAAATTTTGGTGTTGCCATGCAGTTTTGATTTGTCTACACAATCCTACAGATCTTATAAACCCATTGGTTTGCTTCTTTCCAGCTAAGGAACCAATTCTGACAGGTGGAAACTGGAAAGGAGAAATTCTGAATTGTAGTGTTAATAGCATGAAAAAGAATTTTAGGAGCTCATGCATGTAGTCGCATTTTGTGGTTGGTACAAGAAACATCCTGGTCTTGACATTATTTTCTTAAGTATCGTGGATCTTATGGCTCCATTATTTGTTTCTGGTTGCATCATGTGTAATAAAAGTGAAAGATACTGAAGTAAATATATTAACTTACCTATACTTTTGTATGGAAATTACTATTTGATAGAGAGAGTTGCAAAAATTGGTCATAAAACACAGAACATAATGTTAGGATGTGTTAAGTGATGATAGTATCCCACATCGAATAAAGATATTGACCAACTTATAAAGGATTGAGTTACTTCTCTTAATAAAGTTGACTTTTTAAGATAAAACCCAAAATCTTAACATGATATCAGAGCCCATTAAACTCCGACGAGCAATTCGATCCGATTAAGACTAAAAAAAAATGAGCATACGTATTTCAAGATTGGTCTGCTCAAACGAGCCACCATCTTGTGGGAGCATGTTAAGATATAGTATCTCATATCGAATAAAGATGAAAACATTGACCAACTTATAAAAGATTGTGTTACTCCTCTTAATAAGATTGACCTTTTAAGATGGAACTCCAAATTTTAACAGGATGGAAAAAAAACCTTGACTAGCTCTTATCCTTGGTATGTATGCCGTTCCATTTATGTGGAGATGGATCATTCAAAAGTATGGTCGGAAAATGAAAGAAAAAGAACTGTTGTAACAAAGAAAATGCCTATCAAGCTGCACCACGTCCCTTTGGTTGTCCTACAGTGTCCAATTAATGATAGTTAATGCCTTGTATAGCATAGAATTGATTACTTATCTTCTTGTGGTGTTCTCAACCTTACCATGGTTCAGTGGCAGTACTCCTGCTCTTTTGCTTCTTGTTCCATTTTTCATTTTTTCTTTTCATCTTTGACAGATACTTGGCTATGCTGTTGTGGACTAAAAAAAATTGCTTAAGAAGACTGCAGACATTCTTTTATTGTTGTTTTCTCTTGATTCCCAAATTTATGTTATTCGAAAGTCATGAATTTGATATTCCATCCTCTTTCTTTCTGGAGATAATTTACTATTGTTTTTATCTGAGATTGGTTTCTCAACATTATTGATCCTTTTAACATGGATCAGGGGGATCTGGCATCTGGGACTGGACAAGAAGCTGAGGTTAGAGAGTCTACTCTTTCTATCCACGCTTGTTTTCTCATAAAAAATTTGTCTCAGCGGGATGACCATGTACGAGATATCTCAGTTAATTTGTTAACTCAACTCAGAGATCGATTTCCTCAGGTAAAAGTTATTGCTTCCAAGGTCGTCTTGTCTTTCAGTTCTTCTTGCTTCACATGCCAAGCGTACTCACTACTCTCAGATGTGGTTCCCACAACTTGCAGATTTTGTGGAATTCTTCATGTCTGGATTCCCTACTACTATCAATGCATAACGATCCACCTTCAGCTCTTGTGAATGATCCAGCTTATGTTGCTAGTGTTCGCTCTTTGTACCAAAGGATTGTTCGGGAATGGATAATTGTTTCACTTTCACATGCTCCATGCACTAGTCAGGGTCTGCTTCAGGTTCATTTTTATTCTGAGTTGGGAGTCGTCTGAAGTTAATTTATTTACTTATTTTTTTCTTGCACTTGTTATTTCAAACATCTGATTTGTTAGCCAGTGCTTCTTGAATATTCATAATTTTCTTGCTTTCAGCACATGTGCTGTTTTTGTTTGATTCTCTGCTAGTTAATTTTTTATTTTTTTTCCTTTTCCGCCCTTGTACAATTAATACATATTGATCATTAGCTGGTTTTCCGATTTCTATTATGCATGAATTTCTCTCTCTAGAGACTCGTATTCAAGAAGGATGACAAATCATTGTTGTGAGTAAGAATGGTAATTTCAGAAAATGAAAGGACAAGCTCCTAATTTGATAAGGTTCCATGGTTCAAGATACTAGAAACATGCATGCATTCATAGATGAGTTACCATGAGAGACATCGAAGTACATGAAAGGTTAAATTCCACCAATCCACCAATTTTTCCTGTTACCTTCTTACTTGCAATTATGATGAGTTTTTTTGTCATCTTTCGGTCATGGGCTCAGTTTCAATCTTCAAGTGTTTCGGGAGTATTATCATTTATACTTATGTTTTTTTATAAGTAAACATATAATATTTGTTCCTGAAACATCCCTTTTCCTTTTCCTGTTTTGCAAATTATCTTCAATTTGCCAAACTAGTAATCCCCAATATTTTAAACACCTCTTGTATCAGTAACATAATTGCATCCAATATCATTGGCATTGGATGCTCAATATTTGTAGTTACGTCTTGTCATGAGAGTTCATGTATACTTGTATATATTACTCCACTCGTCCAAACATGTCTAATCTCCTCCTTTCCAAAGAAATGCTGGTTGGGATCTCTGTATTATGTCTTGGACATGATTATAAGTACATGTCTTTGTCAACGTTTCCCCAACTTTTCTGTCCTACTTCTCAATGTTGTTTTTCCATTCCAATACGATATATCCATCTATTTTTTATTTCCTTTGATTTTTGGGCAAGCACAACAGTGACTTCTTAGTGGTGGTCTGAAATTGATAATTTTTGATATATAGTTTTAGATATACTAAACTGATGTGTTAGTTATATATAGAAAGAATAATTTCCTACTCACTGGTTCTTAGCTTATGCTAAGCATCGAGGACATGACACATCAACTAAATGGTGAATAAGTTCAAGGTAGATTCATGAATTAAATAATCCACAAGTTAATTGATGTGCCATATCACATGCCGTGTACCGCCGCTTAAGAGATCATCTTTCTCTCTCTATTATATATATATATATATA
>CAIGRO010033233.1:0-10652 GCA_903798355.1 Fraxinus baroniana | reverse complement strand
TACATTTAATGGAGCATAGTATATTCAAGTAATTATTCATTGGCCAAAAGAAATAAGTTGTGTACAGCGCGCCTAGGCACGCCTAGCACGCCTAGGCGGGAAAAATTGGACCTCCAAGGGGAAATAGCGCCTAGCACGCCTAGCCGCCTAGGCTCGCTTTGGCACGCCTAGGCACGCTTAGTCACGCTTAGTCGCGCATTAAGCGGTCAACATTCTCCGTTGACCGCTTAGCCTCAAAGCGAGGCGTTTTCATCCCGCTTCACGCCTAGGCGCGCTTTTTAGAACACTGCTAAAATGTGCTTAAATAAATATACTTCACGACGTGCAACAAAATAGTTTCTCGGGCAAAAATGTGCCTTCATATTCATTGTACAACGATTAGGAAATTGCAGTATATATAAAATGGAGAGAAACATTTGACCAATGTTTAACACGACAAGCAAATTAGGATACTCGTAGAAATAGAAGAGACCATGCCCATAAAATACAAACCTTAAAACAAATAGGACCAAACAAACAAATATTCACACCTTAATCATACAAAAAGCTTCCATAACAAATACATTTTAACTACAAAAACTGATGCAGACGATTCTTGAGCACGTAGTCAGAAATGATCTTATTTGTTTTCTCTGTTGGATGGAAAGAATCCCAAAATACATACTTATTTGCATCTGAACATGTAAAGGGATTCATTTGATCACATAAGTATCCCAGCTCAAACATTCCTGTCGAACAACATGCCACTGCTGCTACATCAAATCCTGTCATACATAAATTGCCACAATTTTTAAGAGTATGTCAGTTTTCTTTTTATTTGCTTAATGAAAAACAAGCGAATATATCACAAGAAATACAGTAAAAAGGTGTTAAGAGACACGACCAACCATGTCAAGAAATTTTCATGTGTTATTAATAAAGTCTATCCAACTCAAGTTTTAATAGATTTCACTAAAATGTATGTATTTCCCAATTCCCACACATTATAGCTTGTGTGTTTCTAAGGATTTCATATACAAGGTGACATTATATTCACTTGACTTCTTTCTTTCTCTTGGTTAAAAATCTATAATAAATGCAACCTTGGACCATCAGAAATCAAATTTCAATCCTGGCTCTGCCACTGCTAATAGTAATTAATAAATAAACTAATAATTATATCATTTATTGTTATTTATTTCTCCCATTTTACAAAGTTGCAATTATTGGCATCTATAAAGAACTTTTTTTTATATCATAATGACAACTCATTTAATAACAAACTTACCAAATAAGTGATTGTTAATCAGTATTAAGTTAATCATATATAATTATGTCTAGTGTTCTATACGACCCAAATCCAAAATTTATTGAGACAAGATTTTGAGCATGTATGCATGGCTAAGCTTAAAAAGTTTATTTAAGGTAAATAAGCAAGTTTTAAATTAAATGCCTTTTTTTGATAAAAACTAAAAGCTCATTATTTTGACACTAATGTAAAAGTTACGTCTGTAAAAATTATCTTTTTACTTTAAAAAGTAAGAAAAAATTAACTTATCTAAACATGTTTCGCAGTAAAAAGACACGTTTTAAATTTTACTTGTTTTTAAACTTCGCAATGCATTAGACAATCAATTAATGAAACCACTGCTATCTAGATTGGTGCTATACAAAACAAATAAGTTCTTGTTTGATACTCATTAAAAAGAGTTTAGTGGGGAAATAAGTTTTGGAATAGTGATTTTTTGGAGAATGTGTGGTTAAAAAAGTAAGGAAAAGTTTTGAATTTATGTACAAAATATTTTATTGTGAGGACGTGTGATTAAAATGAGTTTTAGATTAAAAAAAAAAAGTCTTGAAGAATGGTAGACAAACACGACTAAGAGTAATGTTACTCCCTCCGTCCCAAAAAGATAGTCTTATGGTTATTTTCACACAGATTAAGAAATGGTAGTTAGTATAGTTAGAGTATTAAAAAAAAAAAGTTTTGAAGAATGGTAGACAAACACGACTAAGAGTAATGTTACTATATAATATCAATCTAGGTGGCAGTTGAGATGTGTTTTATTGTAGGACTATGCTAGAAGTACATAATTTTCTATCTAATGATTTACATAATGGACAAATGACGACCCCCTATTGGTCAAGTATTGTATTGAAAAATTAACTAATGGGGTTAACTATCACCTACGATGCTATGCTGGTTCTGTGCAAAATAATAATGGTAGGTGGCAGTTGGGATGCATTTTTTGATGCATTGAATAATTGATTAATGGGGTTTGACTGGTGCTTAATAAATTGCAGTCACTTGGTGTCATAGTCGTCACACGTGACATACAAGTGACGATTAGTGATTTGATACATTAATATGATAGTTTTTTATTGTCTCGTGCATCAAGTCATTAACCGCCACATGTATGTCACGTAAGACGATTCCGATAGTGAGCGTCCGCAAATAACATTATTCTAAATAAAATTACTCAATACAAAATAAGTTAGAGAAAACTTACCAAATAATGAAGGTTTCTTGATGATTTGCAAGAAAATATTGTAAGGATCTGAAAAAACTACTCTTATGCCAGGCAATTCTTTGTTCAACTTGTGCACTAAACCACTCAATTTCTCATTGAAATGCAGAGCCACAGTGTTGTATCCATCATTGCATTCCGCTCCGAATCCATTGAAGAAATTTGTCGTCCTCTCCAATGGAAGACACCCCATTGGAGGTAAACCTGTTAAGGACATTTTTCTAGCACCTAAAGCATATATTTCCTTTATAAAATTCTCTGCAAGTCCTATGAGGAAAACCTGGTACTGATCCACACTGCACTGGGATTGTCTGTTTGGAAGTGTGTAATAGTTTTCTAGGAAGTCATTTGTTCCCATGCTAATCAAATATAAGGCCTCACTGATTATGAACTTTGCCTTTTGTTCACCCACATAGGCTTTGAGCTTTTTCTGATAGTCCTTGTAGTACTCCACTTCCTTCCAAACTGGCAAAACATTCTGCATTCAAACAGTAATAAATTTGAGATTGACTACGTAATAACATGATCCATTTCTGTCTATGTTTCCGTAGCCGGGCAGTCGGTTAATGAGGTGTTACAAGAGTCAGCCCGGGTGAACAAGAAGGGTTGCGATAGGTTGATAGTAAAAGGAAAACTTAGTCAAGTCTTGCGACATGAATCGTTTACGACTTAAAGTCACAAGTAATACTATCTTGATTTGAAATTTATTCAAACCACCTAAAGTAATGTTTTTTCTTTACTCGGGCTTGAGATTGGCTATATGCGGGGAAAAAAATTAATACTAAAACAAGTAGCAAGTAAAATGAAACTGGAGACTTACAAGTACATTAGAAGTTGAGTTATCATAACCAGTACCAGCAGAAGCAAAGCAAACACCAGCAGCAAAATCTGAAATACTATACATGGGATCTAGATAAGCAGGCACAAATGGCCTAAGCCCAAATCCCTCAGAAATAAAATCTGGAGGAATACGGCCATTTGAGAATCTCCCTGTGGGTTTCCCACCAAAGAAATCTCGACCATATGGCCTAAAGTTGCTCTTCAACACAGTCGAAATCTGATTATTATTCCCAGCATCAACAGATGAATCTCCAAACACTATAATGGCTGGAACTTTTGCTGCACCAGTGATGATTAACATAAAAAACTGGGACAAAAACAGCCATGGTAAGTACACACATTCCATCTGTTTGTCCTTCTTTTTTGTCTCAATAAACAAACTAAGTGAGCTTTTATACTGAACTGGAAATGAGATATCAACAAAGTGGAGGGGAAGGAGTTTGTTGGGGATCATTTAATGGCAAAGAAATCAGATTCACACTTTAATTTTTTATTTTAAATAGTCAAGAAAACTTTTATGGTAGTAATTAATGTGAGTTGATAGTGGCCATTCAATAGGCGTCAGGTTAGTTCTTGAATGAATGTTAAGTCTTGAGAATTGTACATGTTCCGGTGGACTTGGCCGCTTGCTTTAAAGTTAGACTCCAGTCTCTAATTTTTACACGACTGAGCTTCCGACTCCCTCAACCTTTAAAAACGATAACGTAATAATTTCCAAATTTGTATCTCCGCTTATTGCCACCCCCACCACTAGCTTGTTGGGGGTTGAAGTTCCATCCCAGAAAGTTAAAAAATTACTATTAGGTGCAACGGACAAATTGGACCTCCAACTTTCAAACCAATCCACTTTGGTCCTCAACTTCGAAAATTCTCACGTTCGTTCCTTCGTATTTTTAGAGTGTGCAAGTTTTCGTACTGCATCATGGTCTGTACTCTGTACGTAATTACATGAATAATGCATAAACTATTTATCCCATAAAGTCGTACGAAAACTTGAAGTAGGGACCGATATCAAAAAATTGAAAGTTACAGGTGACTGCGATCACATGCATGACCTGTTTTTCACTGTTAGATCGTGTTTGCTTACCGCGGCCACTTTTGAGTGCCTTGGGCTGTTTATAGGGCGTTCGGCCGCGGTTTGCTTACCGTAGCCCCGTCGCCGTCTGTGAGTTTTCTTCAATTGTTTTTATTTAAGTTCGGAGTATTTTCATCGTTTTTGATGGCACGACTTTCAAAGCAGTTCTAGCACTATCTATTCTAGGTCAAAAAAATGGAAGACAAAAGAAAAGGAGAGGAACACGCAGAGAAAGAAGGGTAGAGTTTGAAGAACTTGGCAGAAAGATAGTGAATTCTTGGGTGTAAGAAATTCAATCTTTTTCTCGTTTAAACTCGATGATGTATTTCATCACCTTTTCATGTCTTTCTTCCTTGTGACATGTAACTAAATCATTAGTTGGGACGAATGATATAACTTATATTTGAACCTTTAATTTAAATTATCAAAATTTTCGGAGTTAATTGTTTAATGTATTGATTTTACCTTTTCTCTTATCGATCAAATTACTTGACCACTATTTCATGATTTGTCGATTTCTACAAACCAAGAGAAGTTATAAATTTAGACTACGCCGTAAAATTCGACAATTGGGTAAAATAGAGAGATGCACTATTATTATTGTTGCGGTTTTAAATTGACTTTCTAGATGATTTAAAGCATTTAGTTGAGACTTATTCGAATTTACTTAAAAATGTCGTGAGATGACTCAACTACATAAAATTTATTTGAACTCGAAATGTAAACTTATTTGATTAGTGAATTCGACCAAGTACCACTTTAGAATTTGAACTTGAGATACGAGATTAAATGTGATAACTACAATGAATTGTGAGTAGCAACGCTTTATCCATCATATTTGATGTTTGTTTACTTTGATTTTCCTCAGTTAACATTATGTTAAGCAAAACCTTGCCATCAATGTTTACTTTATTCAATAGGACCGTTTAACCAAAGTCTTTTTCTCCCTTAGTGGACATAAGTAGAATTACCTTAATTACATTATACAACTTGCATAAGGGAATGTCTGCTTTTTTCTATCTCTTGATCATCTGTCAACATTCTATCTTCATTGCACCGAGCTCGCTTTACTATCGAGGCCCCCACTCTTGCCATGAAAGGAAAAGTTAGCTAAGGAGGCGAGTATGGTAACCGAGCAAAAGCACATGAGGGTCAGATTGAAGAGTTCAGTTCAATTACCACATAAAGAAGCTAGAACAACACTAGTGCTTCTAGCTAGTTTGACAAAACCAGCAATTCAATGACAACATGATTCACACTCATTCAAGGCACGACTTGAGTTCACGTTTTGTCACCTCTTGTACATAAAAAATTGTAAGCATTTCAAGTATTTGACGAAAAATTAATTTAATCTAATTGCACTTGACGAGATGGGTTGAATGCAAAATTCTCTCATAGCTTCAATTTTAAAACGTAACGACTCAACAAGTTCATCAACAATTAGAAGAAGCTAGACAATTCTCGAGCTCAATTCAATATTGACAAGACGATTCACTATTTTTGAGTATTACTTAAATAAGTTTTAACAAAATAATACAAAAGCCATTTGATGTTCTTTAATTGGCAATTAATGTGTGCATATTATTTTGTTGGTTAGGAGATTATGGGGACCTATAAGCATGAAGATGGGAAAGGCCACATGAATTTTTGCAAACTATAGAAATGAAGAAATTCATGAGCTCACAAATATTAAAGATCCTAAACCAAATTCAAGGTCACTAAATGAGTGCCTCCATTTCAGGTGAAGTTTTTAATATATAATAAGGCCTGTCTTTTTCACACTCATTATTACTCTCTTTGGCATTTGCAAGAAGACAGTGACTCAAGAAATTAGCAAACAAAGTACAAAGATGATCTATCATACTGCCTAGTGATGACCAGTATCATGGAGATCAAAACCCTAATCCCTTTTTTTTTTTTTAACCAAAACAATAATAAACAGAATGAAAATGAATTTGAAAATAAAAATAAGTAAAGTGCGCACAAAAATCTATCTCGGATCGTCCTTGATACTAAAATTACACCAACTTGTCATTATTCACTATAGCAGAGAAGAAGGGTACTACGTTCTTTTTCGTCTCATAGGAGCTCCAAAAAAACCCGTCTCTTAAAACTTTTTACATAGTAGGAATGTTGAGACAATCTAATGCATGTATGATAACAAACATACCACTAAGGAAAGAAAAGAAAAATCACATGAAGTGTGTATACGTTACAATATTAAGTTGATCCGTGATTTAAAGATAAGTATACAATGTTAAGTTTCGCACATATCAATACGATATTACATGTCCAACATGACATTAATGAGGAACCCTACAAAATAAAAATCCTATTTGTCCATCAATATTTTTTCTCTCTTAAATGAAAATAATAAAAGATAGGGCCAGCTGGCCTACAAAATTTAATTCATCTCCCAACTAACCTAATTTTTCAGTTGAAGAATGTGTGTGCAGTACTGCATTTTTCAGATAATAGGCCCATTTCTGATTTTAGAGTGGAAATGCAAAAGAAAATCTGCGATCTCTGCCCCTTGCAGAGGTTAGTAGGCCAGATAGAAATTACTTCACCAATCACCAACAGACAATATGATTTTCATCAACTTGTGAAACAATGTACAAAATTTTAGCCTCCGTTTGATTCTCGTTAGTGTAGAATGAGAATAAAAAATATAGTCGTTATTAGACCTCACATAAGGATATGAATTCAAAATTGATGGTTATGTGATAGATAACGGTCATATTTTTCATTTTTATGGATGAAAAATGAGAAACAAACGGAGGCAAAATATATTGTATTAACTCTTGGAATACATAGATTTTTTCTTGAACATGTCGAATAAATATAAAAATATAAATTAACATATAATGATTTGAAATACATCTCTTAATAAAATTGACATTTTAAAAATGAAACTTCAAGTCTTATTATTATATTAGAGTTCATGAATGCTCAAGGGAGTACAGAAATTTCAAGATTGATCTGCTTAAATGAGCTGTCATCTTGCAAGATATATTAAGGTATGTATCCTCTATCGAATAATTGTCACACTCTAAAAGAAGAAATACACAATCAATTAACTATTCAAAGAGAAGTTAGTCTTCAAACACTCTTTCAACGTCTCACCATACAAAACTAGAACATCCCGCAATATACAATGCACATAAGCTCGTTTTTTTTTTCCCAGTTTTTTCTTCTTTTTGTCCTTTCACCCTATTCAACAATGAACTCCACACAAAGCTAAAATATTCAAACCACATGCACTTTCTTTTCTCTTCTCTCCCGTACACTTTGTCGAGCTCGATTGCTCTCTTGCAATTGACTTTGATTACACATATGCAATATCTTGAGGCATGTACCCTAATTAAATAAGTTTTCATTGTCAAAGAGAACTTGTCTTGCCTTTCATTTCTTTTATTGTGTCTTTTTTTTTTTCCTAATTGCTATGGTGCTGCACTCTCTTTAGGACGGAGTGTCCATATTTAGCCCTTGTTTGAGCCACATTAAATTTTTTATTCTTATTCTTCTGCTCATTTTCAATCACGCATTCTTCAATACAATAATATTTTCCACCACATCAATAATTTTTCCTTCCTTTTCAACTACATATTCTCCATTAATCTACTATTCCAAAATACATCATTTCAAAATAATGTGACTCAAACACACCCTTAAAATGTGTCATGTCGTGTTGGACTCCGAGATCGGATACGACAAGAACAAGCATTCAACATGACATGTGATATATTCTAGATCACAAATTATCAAATAAAGATGTAATATATGAATTTAAATTGATGTATCTGTATCTTACTTTTCAAAAAATCATGTATCAACGTGATCGCGTTGTGTCATGTATGTACAACGTTGCCTATTGTCACGTGCCATGATGTTATATTTACATTATTGGCCTTAAACTTTCTACCAATGTTTCCCTTACCCCTACACTAATTTGGGTCAAATCAAACCTCTTTCCATATTGTCGTTTATTAATATATCATTGTAAATTAAATACTATTTGTAAATGACATTTGTATCATTACAATCTTAATGAATATACATAAAATATGAGACTTTAATTCTCAATATAATACACTTTTGAGTTTGTCTTTCTCAATTCTCCTATATTATTCGTTCTCTTTGACTTTGATAACACGTTGTCAACACGAAATTTCAAGCAATTGAGTTATCAAAAGTGGTGAATTGAAAATGATCATCCTAGCGCCTCACAAAAAGACAGTGGATTACACGACTGTCTGCCTGTTATTTGCTTGTCCAGTATTCATAATTTTGAAATGCAACGTGTTTATGAGGCTTGAACCTATCTTTGAAAGAGTTCACTCTTGATAGCATGTTCGATAACTGAATAGCATTGAACGGCATTAAAAAACAAAAAAATAGCGAAATTTAATAGACCACTGGTTAAGTACGTATCCCAAATGAAGCAACAAGGGAAGATCGCCGGAGAGGGGAGTAACTAACTGAAATGATGCGTGACAAATAAATGGCTACTACGAGGCATTTGATTTTTCTATAAGGAAAGGGATACATTGGATCATAGACAAATGTCAGCGTTAAATTTTGAGGCAATGCATCGACTTCTTCACCAAAACTTTCTCGAACTCAAATCTCATTCTCTAAATTTGTATACGAACTATAATTCATTCTTGCTGCCAGTGTCATCCCCCATGAGTTCTTCAAGTGAGAACTCATCTTCTTCAATGATTTGTCCATCTTTACCATCCCAGGGTTCAGTCTTTGCAATCACAGGGGTGCCTGCCATAGGCAGATTACCTTTCCCACCGAGTCCAGCTTCTTTCACAAATTCTCTGAGAAAACAAATGGAATATGGTTGTGCTTATATGATCTAAATTCAACGTAACCGACAATACAAAGAGAAAAAGGACTTACATAATCTGATCACGCTCAAATGCACTCTTAAGTGGAGCATATAACTTTTTCTTCAGATTTAGGGCTACCAAAGCAGGATAACCGTAGCCACCAACTCCAAGTTGCTTCTCAAGATCTGGCTGATTACCTGCAGCCGCCCAGACATAACTGCACATTTGTAAAACCGAAGTCTTAATTCCAACTTCCAGTCTTTTTTACTTTCTAAATTTTTTAATTTTTTTTTCTTTTTCTTTGGGGTAGGGTGTGGGGGAGGGGGATGTGACTTCGGTAGAGAAGGGAAGCAAGAGGGAGGGGTAGACCAAAATTTACTTGACCTCTAGTAATTGCTAAGGATCTAGTGGATTTAAATCCCTCAGTATATCTAGCAGCAAATAGAAAAAAATGACCAAGGAGGATAGATGTAGCCAACCCCAAATTGGGAATAGGGCTGAGTACTACGTTTGTTTTCTTCTTGTTTTTTGCGAGGGGTGGGGATGGGGTTGTGAAGTTAAGCTTTTCCTTTTTTTAGGGCTATTGACAAATTCAAGTGATAAGACTAGTATCCTAACCTGTAAGGGCTCCTCTTGAATTTCTCTGCAACTGATAACAGAAGTTCGAGGTACTTATTCCTGCCCTCTGCCTTGGAGTCCAAAATGTCAGGGAGGAAGGCAACAAAACAGATTGCCGCTGAACCGCACTTCTCTTCCAAAATATCCTACAAGAACAGTGTGTCGCAAATTTTGTACTGACAATTCATGTTGAACAAAAAAAAGAAAAAGAAAAAGAAAAAAAGCTTTTTCCCCTTTCAATTTTTAGGGGTGCGGGTAGATCTTACAGGGCTAATCAACTCAGTCACTTCAGGAGGGGAAACATTTGTTTCCAGCTGCTCCAAGGCAAACGACTCAATACCGGAGGCCGATCTTGCGCCTTCATATGGGAATGGATGATCTTTGTCAGCACCAAAAACCAAGATCGTTGGAAATCCTTGCACATTAAACCTGCTCATTAGAGACTGACAACTTGAAATTGTTATATGATCTTTGTCAGCACCAAAAACCAAGATCGTTGGAAATCCTTGCCCATTGAACCTGCTCATTAGCGACTGACAACTTGAAATTGTTAAAATATGATCCCAGTAAGGAACCATAGGAATAAATTAAATATCTAGCTGATGATCCAGCTATTAATTTACCCAGATTTTTACTACGCTTTCAGCATGTTTATTAATATGTTGATAATTTACGACAAAAATATGCATTTTTTGTATTTAACAAACTCCAATTCCTTCTGGCATTACGACTATGAACCTTATCTGGAGACGAACATTAATATCTCTGCTT
>CAIGRO010033226.1:0-13839 GCA_903798355.1 Fraxinus baroniana | reverse complement strand
GGCTCTTCATAGGGGTTCGGACAATAGAGGTTTGACCAATAGAGGCTCGGCCAAATTTTCATACGGGCAGAATGATGTGGGACGGATCTAGGCTCACCTACTGTGTAGTTTCACTTGGCTATATTTAGGACTTCGTTGGAACTTGTCGATTTGCCACGTATTTATTGTATGATTATTTATATGAGTAACAAAGATACTTAACGTTTTTACAAAATTAGAGAAATATCTCGTCTTGTGGTGGGTTCTTCTTTTACTTGGAAATTCTAAATAAGAAAGAAAATAAGTTATTTAAAAAAGAAATCAGAGATAAAAAGTTTGAGAACAAAAATAAAAAATTGTCTGCCAACCCTTCATCATCAACCAACTTACCAACCGCTGCCCAAGAATCCAAGTGGGGTTGTGGGCACATCTTTATTACTACTGTGCATGCATCCCTTATTTTGTGCTTACTCCGACCTGAACCCAAAGAATGTAACAAAAAATAATTTATCCACATCCCCGGAATCTTAATTTTATGGCAATGTCACTTCCAACTACTACTTTGAATTCAGACAAACAG
The DNA here is from genome assembly GCA_903798355.1 of Fraxinus baroniana. Classification (NCBI taxonomy): domain Eukaryota; kingdom Viridiplantae; phylum Streptophyta; class Magnoliopsida; order Lamiales; family Oleaceae; genus Fraxinus; species Fraxinus baroniana. The sequence continues at coordinate 13,280 of CAIGRO010033226.1, read as the reverse complement.
GTCGGCGCTGGCTTCATCACTTGTAAAGCCGCGGTAGCGTGGGCAGCTGGAGAGCCTTTGGCTTTGGTGATAGAGGAGGTCCATGAAAAGAATGAAAAAGGTATTGCACTTTTGTCCTTTTGGGATGTTTTGTAGGAGTGTATACAGTATGGTTATGCTACTACCAGTACTAGGGGCATACAGGGCCAAGATGGTCTTGGCCCTGTGTAACCAGTTTAATCCGTGTACAGTATTAAACAATATGATGTCATTCATGCTACAATGTCAAATACTAGGTAGACAGGAATGTTGATATAATGTCACAAGACATTCTATTACTGGACTATTTAAAACATAGTCAAAGACTTTTTCATCCAATCATCGACTGTCACCTACACTTCTGTCACTGCATCTGTCAAAATCTTTTTGACGAAGTGACCATCCATATTACCTAGGAAAAGAAAGTTGAAATCTTATCCATTATACCATCAAATACAACACACCAAACCTGTCTTTGGTGTTCCTCCAAATGCATATTATGTAATTCCTATAAAGATCTTCTATTTGATGATCTGTTGTGCTACAGCAAAGGCTTTTGGAGTGACAAGACTAGTTGAATCCAAATGACCATGATGAACCAATTGCACAGGTTTATTTTTCTTTTCCAGGTTATAAAGCGCATGACGGATGGTGGTGCCGACTATGCATTTGAATGCATAGAAGATACAGGAACGATTGCTACAGCTTTACCGTCATGTTGTGATGTAATTTTGTGATCTCCCTGATTTCATTTCTACGTAGTTAAGGTTTCATTTTGAATTGGTTGTATATCTATAAAGATTTTTTTTTCCTGTTACACTTGGTGTGCCCAAAATGAAACCAGAAATAGCAGCTCATTATGGATTGCTTCTCACTGGAAGAACACTGACTGGATCTCTTTTTAGGAGGATAGAAACCAAAATCTGATCTTCCTTCATTAATTAATATATGTGCCTTAAACAGGTAAGGACCACACTTACTCACCCTCCCTTCTATGTTTGTTTTTCTACATCTCGACTTTACAGTTAATAAGAACTGTACTGAATATACCGACAGACACAATTCATTCCAATTTCTGTGTACAGGAAATCAAGATTGATGAGTACATCACAACGAGACATTTGAGCTGGTGAGAGAAGGAAAATCTTTGCGATGCATCATTCAAATGCAGTAGTATTTTTCTGATGCGATCATGTTGATTAGGAACAGATTTTTCCTCAACTCACGTAAATTTCGTTATTTGGAAGGAAAAGTGACGCAGATATGAACAAATGCATGTTTCTGTGATTGCTGTGTGTGACAATCTCTTGGATGCCTTGTGTTGCTGTACAAGAACACGCAAGTAAAACAGAAACAATGTACGTTCAACAACTGTATTGGACTTCTTGTTAGCTAATTACGTACACCAGAAGAAAAGGATTCAACAATTATCCTAATTTAATGTCAACTCACACCAAGGTGGGACTAAGCTGTGTTGAGTAAAGAAGTGAGCTAAAGGAGTTCTTATCGACTTACATTTTACATATTGACAACAGTGAAAAGAATTTATTACGTTGGCAAATAAAATCATTCTTTATTCTTTCCCTCCTGTCTTGAAAGTAATAAAAGGTAGTTGTACAAATCTCTCAAACGGGGGATATTGCACATTTATAGGAAATGATACAAAACGACTCAATTAACAAGATGATCAAAAGAAAGAAAAAAAGTTCAAGAGAAGAGGATGGACCTTTGGGACACGAATTACCAAAAAATTGATTGGTAATTCTTCTACAAACATTCCTCATCCATGAACAGCATGTACCATTGCATTTGCAGGCATGTATTTTCAGAGTTTGATGTGTGGAACACCGTGCAAAGCTACCCTTTAAGCTTCTCAAGGTTGACTTGGGGCCATGTTTGTTTCCTCATTCCAAGAGGCATCAACAATAGCAAGTTGATATTCATCAGGTTTCAGAGCCAATGCAAAGTCGGGCAAAGTTGGTGCTGTCTCCATAATTCTACATCCAAAAGAATAGTTTAAATTAGACGACCCAATCTTGCTTCCATGTGGTTAGGCAAGAACATCTATTAAATTTCGTGAACAAGACCGCACAAATTTCTGCTCAGGTAGTTCGCTGTTTTCCTGTGGTTAACGTGAGAGTTGCAGCCCCACCACCGCATTTGTATCACGTCTATGTTGATAAATATGAACATGAATGACTTGTACGTTTGGAGTTTAATATAATAATACTAAAAAAGACTTACTTTTCACTAGAGTATAGATCCCTGTTAATTCGGACCTTGCTAGAAGTGTCCTTGGGAATCTTCTCGGAGAGATACTTCATCGTTCCCCAAAGAGGTGGATTCCTGCATCAGAAATAGGAGTTTACTGATTCTCATAGCCACCTAAATTATCTTTAGTTGTAATGTAATACACACTTATCTACTAATCTTTAAAAATTGTGGTTAAGTAGAAAAATGTTATTTTCTTCATTTAACATTGGATGTTAGGCAAAAATCGGTAAAAATGGAGATGTCAAAAGGATAGATGTAAAACCAGGCAAAACCAAACAGATGCTAAAAGCATGCAAAGGCATACACAATGCCTTTTCTTTCTGCCATCTCATTTTTTACTGTTCACTAATAGGAAAAAATAAATACCAACATTATTTGCTTTAGTGGATGCTACATGGACATAAATAAGAAATTACTGTCTAGCTTTAAAAAAATAAAAAAATTCCATAGGCTTATTTGGATACCTCAGTTCTAGAAGCTATCTTTCAAATGATCCTAACCAGATTCTTATGAAGGACCAAAACAGGAGTCAACAACAGCTATCATACATGGTGTGGTCTGATCTCTTTTAGATCTCCAGTTTCTCAGAATTCTCAATGTTATATAATGAAGCAGAAGGTACACATGTATTTCTGAGTAATTAATATGAATAAAGAAACAAATCGACAAGCAATCCTGTTCGAAATGTGGAAAGAGTTGGGAAGTAGAGCACAAGATTACCTAGAGACAGGAACAGATGCATTAAAAGCTTCACAAGCCTTCTTGCTTTCCTTGAGATACTCGTCTGCTGCTTGCAGAGCAGCTACAGCCATTCCATGAGACTTTTCTGTGTTTCCCTCATCAAGAATCAGACCATGGTAGTAATATGCTGCAGCCTAAGGAACATGAAATTCTTGCATCAAAGTGAACTTCAAATTCACAAGAACGATACTGATGAAGACTTATTATAGGTCAGTTTAAATCATATACATCCAAATTATCGAATGTATATGAATATTCAGCTATCCAAACCGTGAAGTTAAAAATGATAGTAGTCACTCTGTCGGTACTTTTCATATCATCAGCTTGCATGAACAGGGAACAAGGTATCGGGGACCATAGTAGTTATGACCCAGTAATTTTAGATTAACTTCTTACTTGAAAGGGACTTGCTAATAATAGAATAACTGCTGCTTGAAAGTGTCAAATAAAGTGACAGTAATACAAACAAGATACCTTAGCTTCAATGTGTTTCCACTTCACAAAGAACCTATGTTTTTCTCCCCACCCATTTGCCAATGGTAGGTTCACGAGGTTATCTTGAGCCTACAAAGTGACAGAAGACAATTATTGGTTTTAGGTTTACTTCAGCGCTTACACCAGTCTAATATATGAAATAAGAATTCCTAAAAGGAAAATCAAGTAAAAATATTTGATGACATTAAAATTCCGCTAATAATAAAAAAGTATTTTTGTTGTGAGACAAAGTTATCTCACTCCGCATTTGATATTATTCAAGTGAGTCGTTTGTACTAGGAGGGTGGATGTGCGGACAGAGGTCTTATGCACAATTTTCTGCCTCGTCTGGCACAACTCCAACAAAGCCTATTCGTATCAAAGATCTCTCCATACAATAAAGATATTTTTCGTCATCTGACCACGTCAGATGACGGCCTTTACACATCCATATCCGCTTATCTTTTTGCTACATGCTAATACTCTGTGTATTTAATTAAATAATTCAATTGTTGTTGCAAAGCTTGAACTGATCATTAAACTGATTCTAATATCTTACAGTTAAAAAATTCAGGAACAAAAAAGAGATGCAATGTTTAGTAGCAACAGCTGAAACGAAGCTGATTAGGTGAAACCGTGAAGTCTAGACTTCACATTTAGACTTCACGGTTTCAGAAAACTAAGTCTCTGATTCAATTAAATGTCCTGGATAAATCCACTGCCACTAATCTGTGATTTTGTGTGAAAATTGACAATAATGATGACATTTGACCATTTTAGGTTAGGCTTAATGAAGAATATTAATATTTCTTAACATGGACAAATGAATGAAGTGTGAATCCTTACTAAAAGATATTTTTACCACACTATCAAATCTATTAAACATTTAGTCACTTCTATAATCAAGTGCACATGAGAAAATAAAATAGTAATGGGCGTTTAGCAGCAGATTATAATTAGGATGACAAAAGCAAGCAGGATGAGAAGGTTGGAACGATGAAATTTCTCGACATTCTCCATAAGCAGCGAAGGAAAAAAAAAGTTAGCTACAAGAAACTTCGAACATCAAAGAAGCCCGGAGCTAATAATAAGCACAAAAAAAAAGAGAGAATATAAATAGAACTCCTCAAATAATTTGAACTGGTTTTTGTTTGGTCAAGCATACAGACAGAGAGAGAAGAAAAGATACCTGCTGCCAATATTTTACCATCTCACATGCAAGCCTTCGTTTCACAGCTAATGTGGCCTTTGTACTGTCAATTGCTAGTCCAAGTTGAATATCAACGCCCTACTCAAGAGTGAGAAGACGTGAAGCAATAGAAAAATTAGGTGATTCATCTTAAATGAGCATCAAAAGCAAGTAATTAAATAATCTGACACAAGCAAAAAAAGCCATCATGTCCAATATAAACTAAAAATTAAGACACCAACTCATGCATTATGTTGGAGCTATAACATTGCAGGCTAGACTATAAATTCAATTATCATGGAGCAGGCACTATTGCTCACCTTAAACAAGCATCGGATAAATGTTTATTATGTGTGTCAAAGGTAGCAAAACATGAGCATAACACGTGTAATTCACAAAAGTAAACAGTCATAAAGTCCAGAATAAACTAAAATCTAAGAATCTAACCCATGCATTACCACCCAAAGTTCTAAGCCAGCAGTGTCGTCTAGCAGCAGTCTAGCCAGACATTGTAAACCAGTCTAATAGTTACCATCTGTCTGAAACTGATCGACTAATCTACCAAAGTCTCCACTGAGTCGAAAAACATTCTAGGCGACGACTAAATTGGATCTCAAAAACCACATTGTACCCCGTAGTTCCCCCCACTTCCAATTCACTTTTGCATTGTACAAACACTAACAATCATAACTACATAAATAACACTAGGAAACATAAAGTGAGCACTGAATGAAAAAGTATAACATGCTTTGGCCAAAGTTTCTAAGTAGAAGTTACCCACGTAATCGCATGAAATGTTTTAGCCAATTGTTTAAGAAATAATTGATTCGTTGATATTTTCTTGTAAATCCTTTCAAAGCTCTATTATATCCGTATTATTTGGGTGACCTCACATACATGTAGAATTTCAAGACACCAATTGATGTTGACTTGTGACCATAGCTTCTGTTACACAAAATTTCTGCAATGTTTTTAAGCACAATTCAATTGACTATCCTCTTATAGCAATTAACACCGTCACATTTTATGTTGTTAATGATAGACCATTCAAAAATTGGGATGACACTAAAAGATGCTGAGATATTTTCATAATCACATTTGCCATTTTCAGTTCTTTCAGGTGGTCTGATTTATGCAGCATCATAAACCGAAAAAGCTAAATCTAGTCCAGGTACCCATCAAAAGGTTGATATGAGTTAACCTGAGGAAGCTCTTAAGGAAACACAAAAATATGACAGTTGTATAAGATCACTTCCTAAAGCAGTCCCTGCTTGTTAGTAAAATGAGATAGCTGCCAAATGAGAGAATACCTGGCCCAACGCTTGGAGGCAAAGTGCTCGTAGAACACCTTCTGCAAGGTCCACTGGTAGATTTCTCCTAATGCAGATGTATGGTCAAAAGGGTGATCCTGCAGTTCATGGAGATGAATCTAATTGCTAACCAAAAGTCATCATCAAGATACCTGAGTTCGGAAGGCAATTGTGGGAGAACACGCCGGACTGCACAGTCAAGGTAACCGGCTGCCTTAAGGAAAATATCAATAGCAGATCGCCTGCTCTCTGTTGGAAAAGGATCAAACGACAGCAGAAATGAGAAAAAATGTAAGAAGCATGTGACTGGAAACAGGCATGAATCGACTAAAGTAGATCAGATACTCAACAAGAAAAGGTGAAATTAATATTCTTCGCATACTTTCAAGCGCAATCAGAATATTTTGGCTCCAAATCAAAAGCTGGAAATTGCAGCACATTGAAACACACAAGCTTGTGGAGAATACATTTCCCAAGGGCTTCACTTTTATGTGTCTACTTAAACATATATTGGCTCACATAGAAGCACAAAAACTCTTCCAAAATTGGACACGAACACAAAATAATTCTACTATGTTTCTAGTTTTGGCCACAGAGAAGGCTCATTACTTTTCAGATTATAATGAAATTTTGGAACGGAAAAATGGTCAGATTATTATTATATGAGTAATTTTACAATTAAAGGAGGATACAAAGAAGAAAAGATTGAAATGGAGTAGAAGCAAAACAATGCAAACAATGTAAAGACCCAAGAAATCTGGTAACTTCAGATGACCAATTTTTAATTAGAAAGGTGATTCACAACTTATAAAAATTGTTAAGAGGATTAGGAATCCTCTCACACTGATGACCTCTATTATCATTTGGCTGCCTGCAAGTTAAAATGTTTCCATTAAATATCTCCATAGCATTTTTTGTCCCATCTCTTCGAAAAAATGCACGCCCTGAGTCCGTCTAATATCCATGTCTGTGCTTCTTAGGTCGTCACCCAAATACAATAAGCCACATATTTTTCCCTATTACTTAATGAACTGATAAAATCTTCAAATACTGTTGTTCTAATATGGACACAATATTTGCTTTTGTCTTGGTTATATCTCTTACAGACTTTTATTTATAGAGAATAATAGACATTTATGCAGCATTATGCATAATCATCACTAGGATATATTATGCTGTAAAAAGAAAATCTTGGCCTCCATTTGTGAGAACGCTGATTTGAGTGCAAACATATCCTTGTCATCAATTAATTGCAACAGGCCATGTCCACACCTAGCCAGAATATCATATGACAGTAACGGTATATTCTCCTCTAGGTCATTACCAATAGAACCTATCGATCACATGAATATTCCTTCTATAGGGTTTCTTTATGATTTAACGAAATCATGTACAGAACTGAATATTTTGAGTATTCTTCCAAATCCAATTTCAATCAGAGAAGGACCAGGATATGAATGATTGCCAACAAATACTACCTCACTGACTATTAAGTACGTGCACATGCCGCAAATTGATCAGCTATGCTACCATATGTTCAATTAATAACAGGTTAAAAGAAACAGTATATGATTGCCGGTGGGACTCAATAAATGTAAAAGTTACAATTTTTCTCAAGATGTTTGGTGACATCCGCAGTATAACTACTTAACCATATTACTTCTGAAAAATTGGCTTTAGCAATAACAATCTACCTTCTGATATCTTTGCCTGATAACCATCAGCAGATGTTCTAGGAAGAAGTAATAGATTAGCTTGGGATAACGATAGCATCGCCATCAAGTGCAAAATTGACAATACTTCATACCAAGCACTATACATTGCCGTTTCCTGGAAAATAAATAATAACAGTAAGATGAGTAGTGTCCTGAAAAGAAAAGAATTATTATACAGATGATTGCAGTTAAGAATGCTAGTTTGACCTCTGCTTCATCCTCCTGATTGACCCAAACAAACTGTACTTTGTGTTGCAATGGGCTCCCTATACAATGAAAAGAAGTAATGCTTAGGAACAATATCTTCCCAGCATATCTGCTAAATGGATTGGTGCCTAACATGCTTACCATCTTTAACCAAACCCAAAAGAACAGGCAAATAATCTTCAAGAGCCTGAAGAAGATCTCCCAGAGTTGAACCACCTGCAGGAAATATGTGGTTAAACATCAAGAGGCAATATCAGAGAACAAAATTTTTTAAGGATGCTACAAATAACCATGTTGAGTAGCAGTTCTCCGTCTTGTTCTTGTAATAGTCGGAGCTTCTTGTGCTGCCATAACTACAATTCTGGTTCTAAGAGCAGAAAGGCGTTCCACTAAACTTTTAGACAAATGATCGCCTAGTGCCTGGGAGAAATCCACGGTCTTAGGAATCCTTAAACCTGGGACAAATACAGAGACCTCCCCAATGTTTGACGGTCTTTTTCTGTTTCCACCTGTGTCCTTCGGCGTTGATACAAAGCATCCCATTTCCTTGAAATTCCTTTATCTGCTAACCCAAACAGTAAACAATCAGAAAGTGGACACATGAAATAGAATACCAGAATAAACCAAATAGAAGGGCACGAGTCCTCTCGATGTACACATATACACAGTCTTTCAAATACGATATCTTGTACCGTGACATTAAGGAGGTCCATACAAACCAGGCAATCATCACAAGGAAATTTGAAAAACAAGCACAAGCCAAGTGATAAAGTGCAAACTCATTAAATGAAGACAACCAACAAAGCAGTTGGCAACTCACGAGGTCAGTGTAAAATTATGAACAGAGATAAATATGTTTACCTGTGCCTTTAATAATCAGAAGATATATAGCTGGTCAAATTCTCTAGTACTTTCTGCAGGAAAAATATAAATAAAAAGCATTGCAAAAGTAAAATACAAATGCAGTCGAGGTGAACATTAAGTGACTGAACAGAAAAGGAAAGGTGACATCAATATCACAAGACAGGCATGAAACTGCGCTCTCCCATGCTTACTTCTATATGCAAGTTCCACGTCTTCCATTCCTAATTAGCAATAATAATACGAAACAGGAAATCGAGGACTAGTAAAAATAAATAAAAAAAAATGCACCGCAGATAAAACCAATAATTGCTTAAAGTCGTTCCAAGTGTAGAACTCCTGCAGCAGCTAATTAACCAAACTATATCAAAAAAGAAAAAGAATGGCATCCCTTCAATTTTGGCTAACTGAAACCCTAATAGCCCCATCAATCTTGTCGAATTTACGCTGAAGAAATAAACAGAGTCAAAATTACAGTACCTGGTATATAAAGAGGAACCAGAAAATTCCATCAAGAAATGACTAAAAATATAACAGAAAAAGAAAGAAAGGGATGATGGGTCTTTTTTCTTGTGGAATTGATTACGTTCTGGATTTGGTAACGAATTGGTTAGACAATCAGCAAAATCGAATCGATTCGCACTCAAATTCGACTGAATCCCAAATCTTGTTTTAAAGATTTGAACTTGAAATATCCCTAAAGGCAGAGACACAAGTAAGAAGAGAGGGAGAGACTTGAAAGTTTTCCACCTTGAATTGATGAACGTAGAGTGGTATTGTTGATGAGTAGTCTTAGCAGTAAAGAGAGGAAACAGAGAAAAATAAATAAAAATAGGTGAAACCAAACACACTAGAGATAGAAAAGAAAAGAAAAGAAAAGAATACAGTCTTTTTTACTGATTTATTACAACCTTTGACTTGTGTAATAAAAAAAACTAATGATGATGATAACAATGCATGGAGCCGAATAATACCTTTTATTGGTCATATTAAATCTTTTTCCTTTTGTAGTTTTCAATGGGAAACTTGAAGATCTTCATCCCTTTCTGTTTCCGGAGGAGATATTATAGAGAGAAAAATTAGAACGCACTCCTCTCACTATTCCAATGGTGTGAAAATGAAATATAAATTAGTGTGTAGAAATAAATAATCGAACGATTATTGTCAAGTTCATGTGAGGTGTACATTTCACTTTTATTTCTACGAAACTATCTTGTCATTAGTATATATGGTGTTTGGTGGAGATTAAAATTAAATTTTTAGCAGATTGTGGTAAAAAATTTTGAAATGTGTGATTGAAAATCAAAAAATGTTTCATGTTTCAATTAGACGACTCGAACTTTATCCTGGACTACTATTGAATCTTTATAATCGGTTTCTAATAGTCTTCATTTCGACTGTAGAAGTTTTATTTTTTATGTCAAAGACCAGAAGTTACGTGTGCGGGTTCTAATGCTATGATTTTTGCCTTTTGTATTTTACTTTGTTATTTGAGGTGCAATCGTTGTAAAAGAACGACTTGTCAAGCCAATGTTGTAAGATTTCGAGTTGTCAACTCGTACAAGTAAGGTTCGCTTGTTTCGTTTACTTCAAATTTAAGTTTTATGATTTTACCAATTAGAAATCGCTCGTATATTTTGGTTTGCTAGTCAAGTTGCAAAGAGTTTCATAAGCTTAAGTTACTCGTGAGTCACAACCTCTTATTTATCTTTTGCAGGAACTTGTACAAGCATGACTCTCTCATGTTCTTTGCACTTTCAATTACAAGGATGAGGAAGGTTTCTTTGCGTTTTACTATGCTTGTTGAGCTATAATGACTTGTATGAACAGAGTTTGTTTATGAGCATATATAGCTTTGCTTAACTACTACAAATGAAGTCAAATCTTGGCTTCTTTTAGCTTCTTTTGACGATGAAAATAACTTGTTCATAACGTCTTCCATCTTCTCGTGCAAAATTTAGTAACAAGTTGTGACTATTTTTAATCAAAATTTAGAAACATTACAACTTATGATTAAATTTAGGCGCAGATTTGATATCTGAACTACCACCCAAAAAGTTTGAATTCATTAACTAAAGGTCAAATATTGAAGCGAAAAACAAACTAAAATAACATGGGAGTTAAATTATAGTCCTACATCGTTTGACTAGTTAATTGACCATTTTCAAAGTATAAAGATATCGAAACTCGTCATTAAATTAAAATTTTAAAAAATACGTTACGATATCATTTTTTCATCTCGTCAATTCTAAATTTAGAGAATAATAAAATCTTAATTCGTGCGTTAAATGAATTTGTTTCCAAATCCAAATCTAAAAGAGAAGGGTATATTAAATTCGTATGTCATATTCTTTATATTTAGTGGCGGGGTCACAATGGCGAGATGGCAACAACTTCTGCAATATTTTGATTTTTTTTTTTCTGTTGAAAATTTTTATGAATCTTTCAATATACAAAAAATAAATATTTGTCGACATTTCATCATTTTCTATTTAATATTGATGACTCCCGTAATGGAATAGAATAACTTTCACTGATTGAATTGATGTCAAAATATCCAACTCAATCTATACTCTTCGCTCAATAATATCCATTAATTAATGTCAAAATCACTGCACGAGTAAGTCGTCAATTCTTGAACTATGTAATTTGTCAAATGATGAACAAGTATTTTACGATAAATTCCTAATCTACCCTTATTTTTGTCCATTTGGAAAAAGGAAAAACGATTCGTCCCTAAAATTTATAGGTATGGTCGAAAACTTCATGATATTAACCATCCATCATTGAGTATGAATTATTGAAATTGGATGGGTATCCCATCAATTATTTGGATTGACAAAGGCGAAAACTAATTTGGTGACGGGAGTAGTAATGGGGCACGAAAATATCCATTGGACGTAACTTTAATGAACTGAAACGTGGCACGACGTGCAGAGATTTGATGATCAAGAGACGCGTGTCCACCTGCCTTTAACCCTCGTTTGATCCTCATTATTTTTAAAATATATTTCTTTTTTCTTATTTTCAATCGCATATTATTCAATAAAATAATATTACACATAATTTTTTTTTTAATTGAGCATTCTTTATTAAAATATTATTTGAAAATATATTTTGGACAAAAAATGAAAGAAAATTCTACTTATACATAATTTTTTATCTAATTGTTGTTCGAATTGACAAGTGACGACCTCGTATCGAGAGTTAATTAGGTAGTTGCTATTTTCAAACAAAACAAAAAATTGAATCAACCATCCAATTATAGCCCAATCACGTCTTATCAAGATCGCAATGACGTCACGCTGTCTCGCCACGTGGAAGATGGCAGCAATTTGGACGGCTTCCGATGCTGGTCTAGTTTGGACCGTTTGGTCAAGTAATCGACTTGTTATTCCCATGATAATTTTCAAATATAAAAATTGTGATTTTTTTTTTCTGCATGTAATAATCCAACTCGAGACTTTCAGATCTTTCACTTTCAAATTCCCCCCATTGCAAGTTTAGTTGTTCATCAGTTTTTTACATATTTATTTAATGAATTCAAAAAATATACGTGTAACGATTGCAATAAGAGAACGTAATTAGAGATTTTTTGGGGAAAGAACTTGTTTTAGTTGTATATAGACGTCTACAAGTGGGATTCTTGCTATATCATGTTCGTGCAAATATACGTGCCTACTGCCTAGTTAGAATTTATAGTCGACGTGAATACGATTAGCTCGACTGCTTACAATTAAGCATACATAAATTTTGTATCAATTAAGTATATAAATATAAACGACACATAAGAGTTTGAGTTATTCCCTATCAATGAAGTTGATCTTTTATCGGGAAATTCAAAACATTGTATGTTATCAAAGCTCAAACGAGCAGTCATATGTTAAAATTGACGATGTTCTCAAACAGGCTCTTATATTTTATGAACATATTATGAATAAAATTTTCGTATCTATTAATATATGAAATAAATATACAAGGTATAAGACAATTGTACTACATTTGAGGATGACCGTCTAAGGACTAGATTATCGTACACGTGTTAAGTGATTGATGGGGTGGTCCATTCAACACACTTCATGGTTAACCCACTCCCCTTTTCCGAGTTATATGAAAATAAATCTATGTAAATCAATAAATACATGTTATTTATACTATGGGTATGTTTGGTATAAATTTTAATTTAATTAAAATTGAAAATATAGTATTTATTGAGTCTCACTCGTTTAATAAAAATCAACAATAACGACTAATTTTTTTAATTTTAATCCGATTTTAATCTATACCGAACACTCCCTATATTTTCCCTTTATTTATTCCTTTTTTCAAGACTGATTTTATGTATTTCGATTTAACACAAGCTATCTACATGTTAACTATACTGGAATGCTTGTTAGGTGTCTTCTAGATTGCAATTATCTAGAATTATGATGATGATAATAAGAACACGTCTACATATCTTCTATATATATAAAGTGCCTATGAAATGAA
>CAIGRO010033182.1:0-11447 GCA_903798355.1 Fraxinus baroniana | reverse complement strand
ATGGTGAAATAATGAACGCTGATGGTCAATAGTTTTTGTAATGGCAAAAGATCTACTAACACCTCCAGTTAGCACTGTAGTTTCGAAATCTGCTTTTAGTGCAGGGAAGAGAGTTCTCTCTGATGTCAGAAGTAGACTAAAAGAAAATATTTTGGAAGCGTCAATGTGCGTGAATGATTGAGAAGACGCTAATTATCGAATTCAAGATAAATATGTCGAAATTACATGTAACCAAGTAAGTGATATTTACTTTCACTACATTCATCACAATATTTTATTTGCATACACTTATAATTTTTTTTAAAAAATTGTACACGCAACAAGTTGTTCGTATATAATTTTTAATTTCGCTTACTTGAAATTGAAGTAACCGGTCCCAAGTCTGGATAAAGGATGATGGTTTTTATCTTTTTTTTTTAATTCTATTGTTTTTATTATTTTAAAAATTAATTTTTTTTTTGAAAAATATATATTTTAAAAAATAATTTAGATAATATTTGTGCATATATATTTTTTTAACTTTTAAGTTTTAAGTTTAGTAATTTGAAAAAAAAAGGGTTGAGCCGACGAGCCGAGCTAGCCCAAAGACCCACGAGCCGCGAGCTCGGCGCTTGCGAGTATGAGCTGAGCTCGCCCGAGTATGGGCCGAACCGGCTCTGCTCGACCTATTGCCGTCACTAGATGCAATATTTTGTTGCGCGTGTTGTTGATACCTTAATGCTGGTATGCTTTTGGCTGTCGTATTGCTGATTTAGCAAATTGTCTGTCTGTGCTTTAATGCAAATTGACTTTATTATCCTGCTATCTCACTTCAAATGTTTTCCAGGATGCACACCACCTTGCAGGAGCAATGAAAGATGAAAAATGTGAAATAATGGGAAATTGTGCCTACAATCCAAGCCCCAGTATCATCCGGGAAGGCTTCACATATCTCTTCATTTGATTGAAAAACAAGAGGAATTGATTTCTATTGGCACTAAGTAAAACCCATTATCCATCAAAAACCAGATATAAATTATATATTTTAAATGTATTTAGTTATGTTGATCCCATGTCTTATTATGTAGGTATCGTCAATTCCTTTTGCTGTCACTGTACACGAGCTTTTAAATTTGAAGGTATATCAACTTATATATGAAATTTGTATTTTCATTTGGATACAAATTCTTAACTGTTCAAATAGTCGTTTCAGATATCCAAGCACAAGAAATTCTGTAGCTGTTTTGATCAATTGTAATCTTTTGTAAAGAATTTTGAAGTAGAATGATATCTCTTGTATTCTTTCCTTCAGACATATTACAAAAATCTCAATTGGCTTCCCTGTTTATTGCTGCTTGATTCAACATACCCTGCCACCAAAGGGATTAAAGTTCTTAGAAGAATAACATGCATGTTATGGTTACTATGATTCCCAAAAACAAATGACATACACTGATTGGGTGGGTAAAGTAATAAATTCTTATTCATGTTTAGTTTTGAATAGCATTTTGTGGTTAATTTCTTCGTCCATTAACTTTTGATACATGACCAATGTCTTTGAGTTGGTGATCCTTGGCTAAACACTTGAAAGCTTTATTTTGATTGATGTACCAGGCAAGCATATTAGAAATTGGATGATTCATGTTTGTTTCATTAAGTTTTCACAATCACGCTATTAAGTAGCCAACTACGCTGGTAGCACGTGCATTGCACGTGCGTCTCACTAGTCTTTAAAAAAAGGGGAAAAAGATTTTTTTGGACATGTTATTTTGCTATCAAGTACTAGTTAGGTTCATAATTGGTAAATTAAATTTTCATTAATTTCTTTAGAACTTGTTTGAAGTACTTGTTATAGATTATTACATGTATTTTATGCGCTACATAAATTAGACTCTTGTGAGGGAGTTTTGACCTCGTGTTTGAGATTTGAGATGAATAACATCCGTGTGGTGAATTTACTTTAAATATGGAACGACCTTTAAAATAGTTGACATAAACTCTTATATATTGCCCTTAAAAGAAAGATTATTATTGACTCATTTTTTTGGCAGGGCTTGACTCAGGCCCAAAAAAGCCCGATCTTTTTTTTTTTTCGGCTTGGGCTCGGCTCGTTGACGTAGCTAGTAATAATTTAAAAATGATTTGTTACTTTTAATTGTGTAATTTAGTGCATTGGGTCTAAATAAATCGGCTACTTTAGAACTTATATATGTATATATGGACTGTGCATACTAAAAGCTCTGATTTGGTTTAGTTAAAAATTAGAATTTTAGTAAATTTTGATCAAAGTTAATGAGATGTATGATTAAAAAATTGAAAAAAGTTGTAGATTTCATGAAAGTACATAGTTAAAATAAATATGAGAAAAAATAAATTTTAAAAAAAGGGATCAAACCAGGGTTAAATTTGCACCATATAAACGACATTTTGAAAGCTTGAAGACGATTTGTATACGTGGGACTGCAACTACTTTGCAGAGATAAGTAGAACAATTATATATGAAAATTGGATAAACTTGTAACGTGAAAATCATCAAAATTGGCTTCAAAGCACGTTACAAAATGCTTTCCTTAAGACATTATTTGTTTTCATAAATGTCGCGATGCACTTGAGTATGTAAATGCGTTTATAAGGCACAATAAAATATTTAATCTTGTCTGAGTTGTGACAAATGTAGATAATCCCAATACTGAAGTTTTATATTATTATAACTCTATTTATAGTAGAGAGATCCGTATGGAATATATTATTATTATTATTATTATTATTCTCTACTTTCTTAATTTTATATAACTCTATATTTAATGACACCCTCGACTATTTGAAAATTGCAATTTGAAATTAGCCCTTTACACTCGATCATTGAAAGTTGTAAAGTTCAATAATAGGTTAAGGGCCTGTCTGTTTGAGATTTTCTCCAAAATTTGAGTGAAAATTAGACCGTTTAAGTCAACAGGTGGGGGCCACTTTAGAGAAGAAAGTTCAAAAATGGCAGGCTGCCTTGTTGGGTAACGGGAAGAAAATCAATTCTAATTGGGGATAAAATCTCAAACAGACAGACCCTAAATTTCATTGAAGTTCACTGAACTTTCAGTAAAATCACAATTGAATCACTATACTTTAATTTGTTTGATTTAAGTCATTGAACTTTAATTTTGTCTTAAAATTCAGCATTTTTTCACATTTCGCAACCTTTTGTCTCCTGAACTAACATAAATTGCTTAGTTGACAATTATATCGTACAATTCTTCCCCTAAACACTACGTTGCACTCAGTGACGGATCCAAAATTTTAAGTAAGCACAAGCGTTCGTTGACCATTTGTCGTAATAACATATTAAAAATTAAATATAATAATTATTTTACTAAAACTAAACGTATATAATTTTATTATATATATGGACAAATGTTCACCAAATGACATAGTAATCAAGTTTCCTGTGAATCAAAGGAAGAGCATCGAATCCTTACATTTGCATTAAAACCACTAAAACGGAATATACATTATTATGTGAGGTTTAGTTCCAAAATTTAGCAATTGCCATGATAGTCAAATATTCAATAATGTTAAAAGGGGTCATAGTTTCAGATCCCCTCCTTATTGCATTAGTTATGTTAGAAATTGTAGAACTAGAAAAACTATACAATAAATTGATTTGAAAGCGATTCGATCCATGGACATCAAATTTGTATGTCCTCTAACCAACTGCATTAAAAGAAATGTTTGAAAATAAAATGAATTATTAGATATATAACTTAAAACTTTTGTCTACCGTGAACAAAAAAAATTTGTTCTCGACGGATCAGCACAGGCAACCACCGGGTGTTGAGTTCACCCCTGTTTGCACTTTGAAAACAAAAATGATCTACATGAATTATGATGATATCTTTTAGTTAAAAGATTAAAGGATGCAATTTTTTTAATTATTTTTTTTAGTGTTAAATTGATATACGGTATATTAATTATGTGGAAGATCTATTTCTACATGACTACCAATTAAGCTATTTTAACAATTTGAGAGGTTACATATGATGAGTGATGAAATTTGAAGCTAAATTAAAGTTCGGTTACACAATTGAAATTCACTAGTCCAATTGAGATAAATTTAAAAATCCATGTCAATATAGGTTTATTTCGAAAGTTCAGTGACCTATGATGAAATTTTACCCGATTTTTACTTCTTGCATTGGACCAATCAGAACAGAGACCGAGTACGCCTGCATTTCTACATTTTCCTCTGAAGTCAAAAGTCACCCGTATTATAATCGTTTGATGAATCGATATTGAGTCTAGATTTCAATATCCAATCTGTAAAAACAGATATATAAATCAAAATTTCCAGCAAAGAAGGGGAATTTCCACTAATAAATAGAGTGAAATCCTCTCTATTCGCAATAATTCTCTTTGTGGCTTGAATGAGTACCTTCAAGAAACAAACAATGAAGCACCGCTTAATGGTGGTGTTGATTTTGGGTCTCTTAGTGATCTTCCATGGCACTGCTGCCTTTGGTCATTTGAATAGTGTAGTTGGTAGCTCAGCTGGTTCTATTGGAGAACAGCCTTTATCAAAGATTGCAATCCATAAAACTAAACTTGCTCTTCGGGATTCTGCTTCCATTAAAGCCACCCCTCTTGTTCTTGGCATCAAAGTAAGTAGTTTACCGCTTTTCACATGGGTTTCATCTCAGATAATCTATCTGTTCTTTTGCGTTTTCCAATAAGTTGTGGTTTTTGTTTTTCTCGTTTGTGTGTTGGACTGTGTGGCCATTAACAGTTTGATTGCAAATGTGGAAAATTGGTGGAAAGAAAATATTTTTCTAGGAATTGAATTGTCTAGAATTTATTTTACTGGAAAGTGTAATTAATTGTGTTTGATCGGTATAATTTCTACCTGAAAAATGTTGAAAGTTTGGTGTTCGTTTGGCTTCGTTTTTTATAAAAATTTTCCATTTAAGTGATAATTTTTTCTACCAATACGTCTAGAATTTGTTTCAATTACCAAAAAGTAAAAAAAAAAAAAAAAAATAAAAAAAAATTAAAAAAATAANAAGTTTGGTGTTCGTTTGGCTTCGTTTTTTATAAAAATTTTCCATTTAAGTGATAATTTTTTCTACTAATACGTCTAGAATTTGTTTCAATTACCAAAAAGTAAAAAAATTTTTTTTTTTTTAAACAATTAGAAAATATTACCATATTCGTTTGACTTTGTTTTGCATAGAAATTGTCAACAAAAATGAAAATTCTTTTTACAATGGTTGATAGAATTGGTTGCCATTGCTAAAAAAAAGAAAAAAAAAGGAAAAAAAAAAGGTGGAAAATGTTTTCCATCATTTGTGCATCAAAGGGTTGTACCTAGGAAAAGGGAGGAAAACATTTCAAACAGTCAAAAAGTGGAAGTAGGAAAATATTTTTCTACTTTCATGGAAAATTCCGCCAAATCAAACGCACCCTTACTATATTGACATTATATTCCTACGCGTATAAAGGACCTTTTAGAGGGGGATTTTTGGTGCAAGTGAGGTGTGAAGAAAACTTGCAGCTACGAGTGGACTTAGCTATCATGTTTAGGGGGAACTACTATAGTTCTACGTGTAATTTGTTTATTTTCTTGTTACATTTGAAAGTAGGGATTAGGCTTTAATCTATAATAGGATAATGATTTCTTGAAAGTAAGGATTAGGCTTTAATCTTCCTTCCTAAGTGCATTACTAATTGTGTTTAGTTAACATTTGAAAATCAGCTCTGCAATTTTTGGTTGAAAGGGATCTAAAAGTACACACTGAGTTTTTGACTTTAAGTGGTCCATTCCTATGAACGAGATTTTATAGAAAAGTTATTTCTTTCTTAATGAATGTGCATAATAATGGAGGCCAATCCTTACTTGTTCAGGTCTTTGGGGAAATGATGTTTTTGTTTATGATTTGGTAACAGGGTGAGGACACTGAATGGGTCTATGTGAGATTTGAAATTGACGAACCAGCTGATGATGATTGGATTGGAGTTTTTTCTCCAGCAAAACTCAAGTAAGCTCCAGTTATAGGTTTATTTTCGCATTCTGGTTATTTCTAGGTGGTCTGTGTTATTAAGCTTATGCATTGAAATTTTGAAACTCTATGCACTTTTCTTGAATCTTGATCAATGATGAACAAATGTCGGGAATTGGCAGCTCATCAAATTGTTACGAGGAAAATAACAGTAAATATCAAGCTCCGTATATATGCTCATCCCCTATAAAGGTGTGTGTACAAGAAGTCAAATTATTAAGAATCAGAAAATGTGAGATGTTTTTTGCCTTTGCTAACGGATGTCAAATTGTACGTATATCATCATTGCAGTACACATTTGCAAATTTCTCCAACTCCAATTACAAGAAGACTGGGAAAGCTTCTTTAAAGTTCCAGTTAATCAATCAGCGTGGAGATTTCTCCTTTGCATTGTTTGCAGGTGGATTGTCAAATGTACGTAAAGTCACTTTTTTCTGTTAATCTTGTGACTTTTCACTTTCTGAATTTATAAACTAGCCACTGTATCCTGCTGGTGGTTTACATCTCTTTCTAGATCTTTACAAATTTGCATTTGGAATGAATAGTTTGGAACTGATGTAGACTTAGGAATTACATATCAAATTGGTTTCTATATATATTGTTAGGGTAACAGTGAAATTTTTGCTACTACAAAAATGCACCAGTAACTGGACTTAAAAATGATAATCATAGTTTGAATCCATCAAAAGCTTTAAATCTTCATACAACTTACCCAGATTTAAAATTCACGATAATATAAATCATTCAAACAGTACTGAAATGCTGGTTGCTGGGGCTCTTTTTATCTTGCTCTCGCAAAACTAAAATTATCTTATGTTCTATTTGTATTCCTTGCTTATCACTATTTCTATGTTGTTTGTTAGTAAGTATTTTGACAGCGCTGTCACATGAACTAAAACCATAGCAATTCCATTGCAGCCTAAACTTGTAGCAGTATCAAATTCCATTGCTTTTGCAAATCCTAAAGCGCCACTGTATCCTCGCCTTGCTCAAGGGAAATCTTGGGATGAAGTAAGTTATCTTGATGGTTGCCAATATTTATTTTTTAATGGTTTATGTCATCGTGTAGCTCAATTAGAACTTGGACATGAATCTTTGTCCATTACCTTATGGAAGTTACATTTGCTGCTACCTTAAAAAGATTTGGATTGGTCAACTAGAAACTTTTTGCCCTCGTTTTATTGCATATTGTTCTCTTTCGTTCACTTGGTTTAGTAAGCAATATTAGATCATACTGCGCAGTATGACCAACAAAATTTAACTTCTTTTTCTTCTTTAATATTCTCCAGTCTAATCTACCTTACCAAAGTGCCAGTATTATCTTAATTGACTTTACTCTCTTGCAGAACTGAACTATTGGATTTCTATTTCTTCATTTGAATTGTACTATGCAGATTACAGTAACATGGACAAGTGGCTATAATATAGATGAAGCCATTCCTTTTGTGGAATGGGGTTGGAAGGGTCAAGAACAAAAGCGCTCACCAGCTGGAACATTAACATTTGAGCGTAACAGCATGTGCGGTATGGTTTACTTTTATGACCACGTTCTTGCTAAGATATGTTGATGTACTATATAGGTAAGTTTTCTTTCTCGAATGATTGTTGGGGATGATTATGATACTTGTAAACAATTTTCTTCCGCGGATTCTATTACGTTTGGAAGTTGTGCTTGTTGGACTGGAATGTAAGAAAAACTAATCCCCTATTTGGTTTAGCTAAAAATAAGATTTTTAGTAGATTTTGATAAAAGTTGATAAAATGTGTTGTTAAAATTAATTGTTGACTTTGGTTTGAATATTTATCTAACTATTTAAGCCACACCAAATAGGGACTAAATCACTAACAATCTTAACTCAAAACCTAGGACAAAAGTTTGGGTTGCAATGTATAATATACCGAAAATTGAAATTGAATAGGTAATTTAATTTCATACTGGAGCTCTCTGACTCTGTCCAATGTTTTATTAAGATTTAATAATTAAAAAAATATGGTCTTCTTTTTTCTTACCTATGTTTTCTCTCCTAATCCACATAAAACAATGTGATGAATGAAATGCATCTGATAAGAATCCTCAAATTGGTTTGTAGGTTCACCTGCACGTACAGTTGGCTGGCGTGACCCTGGTTTCATACATACAAGTTTCTTAAAGGATTTGTGGCCAAATACTCTGTAAGTTTCCAATGTGTCTATTTTTCATAAGAAAATAAATTCTGGCAGGCATCAATAATATAACTATTGTCTACTGAGGCTGCAATTATTATTTCCAGATATACATACAAAATGGGCCACCTATTAAGAAATGGATCCTACGTTTGGAGCAAGATGTATAAATTCAGATCGTCCCCATATCCTGGACAAGACTCACTGCAACGAGTGATAATCTTTGGTGACATGGGGAAGGTAATATTGAGCATTAATTTGTAAAATATATATCTTTTCTTTTCTCTATGCGTACTAGAACCCATTCAAATAATCTGAAAAGATTCAAGTCAAATGAAGAGATTATGGAGCTTCTTGTGAGAAATAATGTTTAACTAACTAATGGCATCTTCAGCTGTCGTGTGATGATTATGAACTACAATAATTTAAGTCTGTGCTATCTAGTGCTAAGATGCATTGAAAGTCCTTGCCAAATTATTTTTATGTGCTCAGACACTAAATGTAGTTCACTTATTTTTTTATATACAAGTTATTTGGCTGTGTTAAATGCATTTAACATGAGATACTATGACTTTCAGGCAGAACGTGATGGTTCAAATGAATATAGTAATTATCAACCTGGCTCCCTGAATACCACCGATCAACTCATCAAGGATGTAAAGAATATTGACATAGTTTTCCATATAGGAGACATCACATATTCAAATGGTTATATCTCACAATGGGACCAATTCACAGCACAGGTGGAACCCATAGCATCAACTGTGCCATATATGATTGCAAGGTGTGTTTATATATCATGTGATATTACATTTCATATTTTTTGATGTAACTTTTTTATCTTGGCCAAATTTTTACACTGACATATCAACTTGTTCTACAGTGGCAATCACGAGCGTGATTGGCCTGGGACAGGATCTTTTTACGATACTCCAGACTCAGGTGGTGAATGTGGTGTGCTAGCTGAGACTATGTTCTACGTTCCTGCGGAGAATAGAGCCAAGTTTTGGTAACTGATATATTCTTTTCTAAAGTAAAATGTTGGAAAACCAATTGTTATCTTCTGTGCCCTGTTTTATCTTGATCATAATAATTTGACTATTCTAGTATGTAAAGATATGCTAGCAATTGGAGCTACATCTAATTTTTGTCACAGTTTCAGATTTATAATATTTCGCCTCAGTGTGAGAGCTACATTTACTTTCTGCATAGATTTTCACTATAACAAAGGAGATAATTAAGATTTTTCATACACCTCTAAGTCTTGTCTACACAAAAATGCTCTCCCCCATCCTCTCCTTAAAATCCTTAATATTTGATATGAATATTAGGGTGACTTAATAAGACCACCAAATATACTTTTGGATAAAAAGTTCGCCTCAAGGGCTTTGCCCGGAAACTGCTCAGCAGGGAAAATGTACAATGCAGTTAGGCTCCACAGTATATCAAGAAAAGCAGCTTGCTAAATGGATTTAACTATTTTCTTGGCTATGGAGTTCCGTTTTAACTGTGTCTTATATATAGATCACATATGACATTGAAAGATGACATATTTACAGGTACTCAACAGATTATGGTATGTTTCACTTTTGCATAGCAGATACTGAGCATGATTGGAGAGAGGGATCCGAGCAGTACAAGTTTATCGAAGATTGCCTTGCATCAGCAGATAGGCGAAAACAGCCTTGGTTAATCTTTGCTGCTCATAGGGTGCTTGGTTATTCTTCCAATAAATGGTACGGACTAGAAGGTTCATTTGAAGAGCCAATGGGAAGGGAAAGCTTGCAAAAGCTCTGGCAAAAGTACAAGGTTGACATTGCGTTCTTTGGTCATGTCCACAATTATGAAAGAACTTGCCCAATTTACCAGGTAAACCTATTTGGCATGTTTGAAATGCTGCGCTCGACTGCACTGCACTGCACAGGATAGGATTAATGAAGAAAAATAAGTTGAAATGTTGCTGTTCTAATGCTCTAGACTTTTTTTTCCGTGTTATTTTTGCATAAAATATCTGTGATAAGGTTAACTTTATGCATCGGTTCCTTTCACTTTTCCCACTTGTTGAACTTTTTTAATTCTTTTCTGCAGAATCAATGTGTGAACTCGGAAAGATCACACTATTCTGGCATTGTGAACGGGACAATACATGTCGTTGTTGGTGGAGGAGGGAGTCATTTGTCGGAGTTCAGTTCGGTAACCCCTAGTTGGAGTCTATACCGGGATTATGATTTTGGTTTTGTCAAATTGACATCATTTAACCACTCGTCCCTTCTTTTCGAATACAAGAAGAGCAGTGATGGAAAGGTGTATGATTCATTCACTATCTCAAGGGACTACAAAGATGTCTTAGCCTGTGTGCATGACGGCTGTGAAGCAACCACTTTAGCAACTTGAACCAGGCATGTTTACTGAATGGAACCCATTGATATTGTCCGATAGGACAAATTATTGTTGGTGTTGTGAAATAAGGCATTGTAGTGATGTAAGTTACAGATTGTGGGAAAAAAAGACAATAGACAATAATGTTAAGTTGTCAAATGTTTAATTGTGGATTAATTTCACATTTAGTTACTAATGCTTGGGGAAGATTCCAAATTGGTCCTTTAAAGTTTATTTTGTCCTTTGAATATGGTCTCTGAATTTAGAATAATGCTATGTATCACCAATGGTGATCAACTCCACTCAAGGTGGTAGTGGGTTTCATGCTCCACAAATACAACGAGTGATCAATTGTTTTTCGAAAGCTTTAGAAGGCGGGATTTGGCAAGGGAGCAACATCAAGCCTCAAATCTTATAGGTTTGTCTTAGACTAAGCAAAACTTAGTCACAATATGATGTTTCTCTATTTTATTATTATTTTAATTATCCCAAGACCATTAGTTCTGATTCTTTTCGTTAAAAATTAGTTTATTTGACTTCAAAAAGAGAAAAAAAAAATGGACCGATTTTTTTTAAAAAATAAATAAAAAGGCACTTGCTCTTTGGCGTTTAGGCTTATATTAGACGGTTAAAAATAAAGTTGAACACACGTTTCACAATTGATAAAGGTAATCAGCACATAACGTCATCACCTTTCACTACTATTGTAGAAAATGTTCTTACATTTCATTTTTTGGCATTTTCACTTTTTATTGCGCGAAATGTCCTTTTCAGCCATCTTCTCAATAAAAAAAATGTAAACTTACGATTATACCCTTCTATTTTATTTGATTCGTGATTTTATTCATTTCAAAATTTGGACAAGTACTCCTCAATCTTTTA
>CAIGRO010033179.1:0-13007 GCA_903798355.1 Fraxinus baroniana | reverse complement strand
TAATGTGTACCAAACATGGACTTGCATTTATTATGGGGAAACAATCATCGCAACATCTTAACAAACGTCCATGAAAAGAAAAATAAGTAGAAGATAGAAAATACATATTCATGTGACTCAACAAACTTGTTAATGTGATTTGATAGAAAATATGCGGTTAAAAAGTAGGAAAATTTTTAAGTTTACGTGCAATAATTTTTTATTAAAGAATACGTGGTTGAAAATAATAAAGAGAAAAATGTATTATAAAAATAATGGAAATCAAACAAGGGCTAAGTCCGTATTTGACAAAACATCAAAATGAGTAGTTAAAAAGTAAAACAAATAAAAAAAATTTGAGTTTACGAGCAAAATGTTTTACTGTGAGAATGTATAATTGAAAATGAGTTTGAAAAAAAAATAAGAATTTTGTTACAGTGCTCGTCAAACAGGGCACCAAACGAATTTTTAAAAAATAAAGGAAAAGTTTTTGGGTTGTTTGTAGATAATTTTTTAAAATTTTATGGCCCGAGCATTTTTATTTTTTTGTGTAGAATGCATTTTGAAATAGTTAATTAATGGAAAATGTATGGTTAAAAATAAAGTAAAAGTTTTTGGGTTTGTGTTTAATATTATTTTGTTAAAAAATATGTAGTTGAAAAGAAGTACGAGAAAAAATTAGAGATGCTACACTTACACACAATACTCTCACATGATTGTGTACCAAGTGTGTACAAGTAACAAATTTGAAAAATGTATTCCAAAAAAATGAAAATGAAAGGAGGTCTTAGAAGCGCCCACATAGATAGAAACCAAACTGCAGATGTATAAAGAAAGCGGTAACTTGCTGTTCAGTCCATTTGAATTTGAAAAACTCAGGACAGCCTAATAATCTCTCCGTATGCCTCAAATCATTTACTTACTGCCATATAAAAAAGGAACGCTTCTCGTCGGGCGCGTATCTTTATACGTTTTCAAATTTGACTAGCCGCGCCATTAAGAATCTTGGATCTATTTTTCTTGACCAACACATTGTATTTCTATTAATCTTTTTCTTTATTCAAGGAATAAAGGATTTGAATTTGTGGGTTTTGCATAAAAGGTCAGCGCTTAGAATCCTGGCAATTGAATTTGCCATTTCTTCACTCTTTTAGCGTAGATGGATAGTGTGTCCAGATTTGATTCAGAGGTGGGTTTTTAGAAATATTACTAAAGATTTATTATTTTCTGGTTTTGAAACTTCTTCTATGTTTATCAGTTAAATTGAATGGATTATTGGATTTTTTTTGTTAGGTTGCATTAGCGCAGAAAAGAGGTTTAATAGAAGATGAAGAACGATCGGAACCTTCTTCCAAAAGAGTGAAAATGTCGGATCTTGAATCCATTTCTCGGATGGAAGGTATATCTTTTTCTTTTTATTTCCATTTTGCGATAATTCTCTCTTATTTGGGTACAAAGGTTATATTAGTTGATTGATATAATTGCAGTAGAGGCAAAAGTTTACCTTTTTTGTCCTAGTTTATATTCCTAATTGGATATTGTTAAAGTGCCTTGGTTTTGAGTAGTAATGATTTCTATACACCGGCTCGCTTCTTGATATAATTGAATTGCTAAACAGTGAACACAAGAAGCCAATGCTTGATTTTATATTTGCCTTTGTATCAATTTAATTTGTAGAATCGTGCATTATTTTTCTTTGCAAGTTGATGCTGGATTGTATGGATTTGATGTTTAAAAGAATTTTATCTCTTTTATTTATGTCAAGTTAAAGTATTATTGTAAAGGAATTAAAGTGCTAATCTCGTTAAATTAAAGTTGGATATCCCTTAAGCAAAACTGAGAAAATGAGTTATGATGTAAGCTCAATCAGCAAGAGGAGGAAGCAGCATGGCGCAGAAATTGGTTGACTCCGCCTCAAGAGCAATTGATCTCAATGCCAGTTTAGATACTGCTCGCAATGTGGTTGGGGACAGTACTCCAGTGTCTATCAATGAACCCAACAAATTGCCCAAATCTGGGAATGAACAAAAGTTGAGAGGGTTTGGCGTAGATCTAAATGCTGAAGATATTTCTAGTTCAATCAACCAAGACCCATTCTATCCTTATAAAAACTACGAAAATTTGAAAAAAAGGGATGATTCTGATTGCGCAAGTTCCGTTGGTCCAGTGGAGGAAAAAGATCCAATGAGAGTTTGGAACAAGATGAAACAAAACAATTATCTTTCCACTTCTTATGCAGCAGTGACGATGCCAAAGCCACGGGGGAGGAAGAGTAAAAATGAAGTGAATAAGAAAAATATAGAGCTTGCAAAGAAAGAACAGGTTGATAGGTTTGCAAGAATTGCTGCTCCAAGTGGTTTGCTTAATGGGCTAAACCCTGGAATCATAAACCATGTGAGAAACAGTAAACAGGTTCACTCTATTATAGAAGCCGTGGTAAAATCTGCAAAAACTGAAAATCAACAAGCTGGAAGCAAGCAGGCTAACCAAAGAAAAAGTGGCACAAAAGAATTTTGTGAAATGAAGAAACTGGAACACATGAATTGTGCAGGAGTGAATGAATATGGAGTTAATCATGAAGATAATTTGTCGGGAAGATGGCAGATGAGCGGCTATCCATCATTGAGCAAATCAATTTCTTTGAACTCCCATCTTACCAGGGGAGATGGCGAGCCATATAAGGCAGAAACAAGGATCTCTGGTAGGGTGCCTTCACAGTACACCCCAGAAAATGAGGATGGACTTGCACTAAAGCTTTCATCATCACTAACTGGTGCAGCAGAGAATACTTGCTCTTTGTCAAATGAGGAGTCAGCAAACCTTTCTGGGGTTACTTCACTTTCTGTTAAAGGTTTGTTGTTTTCTCTCACATGTACATCTTTGCTTGTTTCACTAGTTTGATTTTGATATATGGTCTGTATGGATCAAGGTTTGAATTACGTACAAATTGAAGGAGAAGCTCTTCATTTTCGTTTCCTTTTTTGGTACTTTCATGATTAATATGTTCTATCAGGAGGATTTGACAACATGTGATTTATAGACAATGGCGTATCATTGAAGTTCATTCAATACTAACTCATGCTTCTGAAATAATAAATATTGGTTTTTTCAATGACATCTCGGTGATAAATACTTTGCATATAAAGAAGAAAACAGTGAGCTGATTTGGACTTCTGTTTGATTACAGCTGCTAACGCAGCTTCCCAATGGTTGGAACTTCTTAATCAGGATATCAAAGGACGTCTTGCAGGTAGGTTGATACCTCAAATAAGAGAATTTTTACGGGTTTAAAATATACCTAATGCTCTGTTCTTTAATGGCAGCTCTGCGACGTAGTAAGAAGAGAGTCCGTGCTGTAATTCACACAGAATTACCTCTCCTAGTGTCAAGAGAATTCTCATCTAACCAAGAGACTGATATGCAGATAAAAGATTCTATTGTTTACCACCCTGACAAAGCAAATGTCGATGCACACTTTGTTAGATGGAGCACACTGTTTGCTCAGATGGATAAAACACTTTGTGAAGAAGAGAATCTTCTGGTGAGTTAGTTTTTTTTTAACTAGAAATATTTAAGCACAATCCAGTACATGGATTGATGGCAGGTGATCTGTCTTTACTCCTGTTCTATATGCTTTGTTATTTGGTTCAGGTTGTGTCGCAGAACAGTTTTACTAAGAATCCTATTTGTCGAAGTTCAGCCAGACAATCATTTTTTTGGGCTCTCATTTTTGTCGTCTTCTTTTTTGTTTTAATTCTTTTGCGAATCAATATACGAACACTGATAGAGCTTGAAAATTATCTCTGCTAACTTTTATGATTTCTTTTGTTCATAGGTGTCAAGGATTTATTTTCTGTTGTATAAATTGAACGACATGAATATTACTTTTTGACCTTTTATCAACACTTCTGGTACTGTTCTGGGGTTTATGCAAAAGAAAAACTATTATCATTTGATTGTCTTTGAATCGTGATATCTTGGTATATTGGTAAAAACTGAGGTTATTACAAATACTATGCATTTACATTTTACACAATGCTATTATCTTCTTGCTTGATCGCAGGTATCTTGCAAATATTTTTTGCATTTGCCTTGAATACACGTATATATTTGTCACAGTTTTTCTTTCCTGTTCCTGTTCCTTTTGTTCTCCAACTCCCCCCCCCCCACACACCAATTTTACCACATCCAGAGAAAGCACAATTGAACGGTCTATTTTTTATTATCAGGAAACTTGGCTGAAACAAGTAAAGGAAATGCAGCTGCATTGCGAATGGGGTCTTTACAAACACAGTGGCCATCGTACTTTGCAGCAGACTGGTCCTATAGGAAATGACTGCAGGTAACTTTAACTACCTTTGCAACAATTTATATGCTTCACTAGGTAGACTCATTAACTCTTGTACCTTTGTTATGCTGGGCAATATAGTATATCTAAGATACTTTAAATCTTAATTACTAGATACATTTGCAACCCTCGAACTCTAGGCATATTAGAAAGCACAAAAAATGAAAACTTACACGAACTCTCGTGTTCTCTCTTTTTCGGTTGATAGAAACTAGAAACTATGTAATCTTTTTACTTGCGTAGAAAACTGCAGAGCTATATGAGCCAAAAATGAGAGTCAATCTTTCACTATATTGGGTATTATTGGAAATTTACGAACGTGTTAAGGGCCTGGGGATATTTCACAGTATAACTGGGATTTCCATAGAGAATAGTGTTGGAATATCAATGAAAGAAAGTGTGATTTGTTTTATTAGCCCTTTTGTGGAGAGATTTTTCGAAAAGTAATTTTTTTTTTTGAGAATGTGTGGTTGAAAATGAGTGGAGGGAATGTAATTTTCAAAAAATCACTCTCACAAGCACTTAATATTGTAGATTCTTGAAATACTTTAGCTCCATATCTTCTGATATACCTAAACTGTTGATAATCTCTCTTTTCTACTTCACATTGGAGTTCAATTCGTAGTTTACATTATATTCGAGCACCATAAGTTCGATTATTCTTTCAAAACATCGAAAATGGTAGTTTAGTGAACATTTACATGGTGGTTTAGTTTACATTTATGCTCAAGCATGCAGTCTACAACCTACATTTTCCGATTGCAATTTTTTGTGGAAATCGATTATATTACCCACATAGCTTTTACTAGTGAGTTTTTAAAACTAGTCTGTTTTATATTTTGCTGCAGATTAGGGGAAACTGATAACTCAGAGAGGGACTTAACCATTAGGGCTGCTGCTGCTTCCATTTATTCAACTTGCAACTTCTTGTTGTCAACGGAAAATTTACCACATCCCTAATCATTAACTATTTTAACAAAATTCAGTGTAACTACAGCATTAAACTAATTCGTGTTTTTTGCTTCCACATGTTGTTACCGTGTAACTTCAAATGTTTAGATCATCAAAGTTTTGGATATTTATTTTTCTCTTCTATTGTTTCCGCATATGGGCTGACATGAACAAGTTGTACTTGTTTCTTAAAATTTTAGTGAGAATGAGTAACTGATTTTTTTAAGGATGTTTTCTTTATTTTTGTACATTGATTTAGATATTTGTCCGAGTGTATTACCATGCATTTGTATCTGACAATAAAATGAAAGCTCATTTGTCGAAGCAAGGTATTTTATGTGATAAGATATTGGTTCACTATAAGGTAAAATCTTGTCTATGATATTGTACAATCATGTTCAATATTGTAAAAGTATGCACCAAAGCGAGAATATAAAGATGGCAGTCATTCAGTAATTAACAATTGAACACAATGAAGGTAGAAGGCGAAAGTCTGCTATTTTATAAGAAATGATTATATAACCCATGCATCCCTTGCTTCACTATGAGAGGATGATTGACAAGGTTTCTACAATATACAACTCAAACAGGAAACACTGAAAACCTGTTTATGCTGGAGTTAGGTTAATTAAGTATACGCAATAAGTCTATTTGCAACACTATCTTATAACTAGGCAACTGTGGTTGCTAACTAAATACAATTTTATAACCAGTTGGGTGCCATCTTAATGGGCAACGGATTGGAGGATGCATCATCCGCCACCTTCGCTAGTGAACGATACTGCAACTTCACACTCTCTGCATTGTCCAACGTCTTCACCACGTACCTGTCAGTTTGAATTGGCGAAGCAGAATGAGTTAAAAATATGTTCCCAAACTCATGGAGAAAACAGGGAATACAAGTATTGGAAAAAGAAGATTCAAATAAAACCCAAGGGTGTCCTGGTTGATTTTATCTGTTTTCTGCTCACTGTTTATCTTCTTGCCCTCCTTTAGCACTTCATTAGATGTGACATTCACATATCCATGCAATAAGGTCGAAAGTAAAGGTGGGATTGGAAGATTTCATATAGTAATATAAAATTAGTAGGCCGACAGGATTTCACATTCAACAGCTTAAAACTGGAGGAATATGATGCTAGCAAGGTAATGATATGAGTGCATAACAATTGTCCAGACTGAATCCACAATGTTGATATAGCTTGAGAGAAGTGAATGCAAATATAGTTCAGAACCCAGTAGGGCCATAAGATCCCTGAATGCATATGAAATTTCATAACTCTGATGTAAACACAGAGTTATGGTTCTAAAGTCCCATACAGCAAGACTTCCAGTAAAAAGTAAGGATAATAGCTTGGCCAAGTGATATTACTATATACTATCAGTAAAAAGTTTCTAGACGGTGAAAACTGAGAAAAAAAGGGAGAGTATTTAGAGAGTAGGTTACCATCCATTCAAGCACTGTGTGGTAACTATAGCCTCACGTCCAACGAAACGCTGAGGAGTTCTCTTGTTACCCTGATTCAGTAATTCCTAATTAGAAACTGAAATTTGTTAAACAGCTGATGTACATGAAATTTGGATTTCTTTGCAGAACCTTTATAATAACTCTATCTGTAACGACAAATGGAAACTGAACTCCTCTTCCCCTTGGGTGTTCTGTGAGCACTGAATCACCACAAGTTCCCTTGTCCTACATGAGGACGAGTGAAACGTAATTTAGACCCAACCATATTATAAGAGAAGCTAAAGTACTAACAAATACTTTAGGACCAGCTAAGGAAACATAATTCTCGATCAGAAAAATTTCACATATGCAGCTTAATTATGGGGTTTTACTGCATACCTGATCATATCTTTCCCTCCTTTTTTTTGATGTTCGGTTAACTTGCAACTGTTGTTCCCGTCGGAATGCCTGGACAGCAAGGCGTAGAGCTTCAAAAACAAAACAAAAAAGAATCGATTAACAAATAAACAATTGTAACTATCTGTTTATACATGCAAATTCATTGACTTGCAATAAAACCACAAACTTTCAAAAGGTTTGAGAAACGTAGAGCAGTATAAAAAAACTATAACACTCTCAATTATAATGTACTACACGTTCATTAGATTTATAAAACTGGAAAAGAAAAACTGCAGTTTATTATACAATCTTTTGCCAGAAACATTGTGCAAAAAAATTACGCACCAGATAGAATTAATATAAAATCAATTATGAGAAATGGTAAAAAAAAAGGTTTACGAGTTAAATGCTGGCTGAAATGAAGACAGGCATCTGAAAAAATGAAAACAGAAAATTGCATTTCCTACCCATGCACAAAACTACAAAAGTTGGCAATCAAAGACCCAAGGAGGGCTTTCAAATCAATGTCAAATATAGTAAAATATTTTACTTTTAGTAAGACAGGATAGTTTAACTTACACAGATTTGGAGCAATCGAGTCCTCTGATACAGACTGTGAACACGTATAGCAGGCTTTCTGGACATACATTGTGCAATGTAAATCAGGCCATACATCAGTTAACTTCAATCAGAGAGAAAGTGCTTCTTATCGAATATCAATTAAGGACAACACAGAACCAAACAACTCAATCTTGAAAAGTTAAAACCAATGGATTACTTTATTACAGGAAGTAAAATTACAATACAAAAAAAATGGTCACGAATTTCAGTAAAACACAAAGGCGGGCAGAAACTGAATGAGGAAATAGAATCTACGTAATAGATACGTGATTCAAGTATACTTATTCTGAAGAATCAGAAATATAACAATTCTGCTTTTAAGCAGATATCACCAATTAACATATTGCATTAATCTCAATACGAATAACACAAAGTGTTTAATGTCCTACAGCAGTTCATGATGATCTCATAAGGTCACAACGCTTTGTTCCACCAAAACCAAAATCTTAAAATCCTGAAAAGGTGACAATCTGTAATCTCTCTACTTAACTTATGTAGCAATACATACATGAACAAACGATTAAGCCAGATGTATGAACCCATCCAAGCATGCTTGGAGTGGTGGGAGAGTTGAAACATGAAGCTGAAGCATATTGCTAGTACTAATTAGCATTAGATATATAACCATAAGAATTGAATCTCTTCACAGACAAAAATAAAATTAGCTTCCTCAAGAATTACCATTCTAATTATTTGTTGCATTCCGCCACTACCAAAGGAATGTCCACAAGGCAATATCATTGCATCATCCATAAGTGCTCCTCTGTAAAAGGGCAATTTAATGAAATACATAAAGTTTTAAAAAAAATTCAAGAGACCACATTAAATTTTGTAGTAGAAATCACCAACAAATATGGTGAACAAGCTCATCATATACTATGCTCCAATCTCACTTATTATTATCACAAGCATCATACAAAATCACACTTCCTTTTCAATTTGTATTGAATATAACAAGCTAGTAAAAGTGAGATATAGCAGAAAAAAATTTAGATATCAATATTTGCCTTCAACATTGTAGAGAAAGGAAGGATCAGATGTTGGCAATATCCATTTTTAGTATTGATTTAATTTTTAGATAGTTAAGTTATAGAGAAATTTCATTTAGATCACCAAACTTAAATTTGTCTCAAAATAGTCACGTAACTTTATTTTGTTGCAACCTAAGTCGCTATTTTACTCCCTTTAGTAAAACCAACGGAAAAGTCTTAAGTGACATTTAACGGTAATAGAACGGCGTTGTGGCATAATTTTCTTTAAAAAATTGTTCATTTCCGACATGGAAAAAAGTGTGATGCAAAGGGATCAAATGAATGTTAAAAGAAAACAAGAAAGAGAATTTACTTCATCTTCCCCCTGATATCCACTCATATAAATAAACCCCCCAAGCAACATCTCAAACCCCCTCCTCCCAAATGGAAGCCTCAAGCACTCCAGCAACAACAGCTGAAACCACCAAGAAGCCGAACCTTGCCACCAATAACCAGTGGGAGGAAAGGTATGAGAACACCAATCTAGTGACAGTCCCCCCCCTATCAAGCCACCACCACAAGGAAATTGAGGACACCACACACCCAACCCAAGCTTAGAACAAAGGGAATAAGGAAGGACACAACGCTTAAGGCAGCACCAAAACCACTAAGCCAACAGCCCTAAAACCTAAGGGGTGAGGAGCAAAGGCCTAAAACACCAGAAGCACTGGAAAGGAGCAGGAGGGAGTGGTCAGTGGTGGAGGCCAACAGGGACTCACCGGAGATGGGGGAAGAAGTCTGATGATGGTGGCCAGGAGCAGTGGAAGGCAGCAGCAACCAGGGGAAGAAAAATTCCAAGCACAAGGAAGGGATTGGTTTATAGGCCCACGATTATGGCTTGTTGGATGTACAAATTCCACTTTCCAAAAGAAAATGTTCCATTACAGTTAAATGCCACACAAAACTTTTCTTTAGTTTTATTAACATTAACAGAAGTGTGAAAAATACTGACTAATGTTGTAACAAATTAAGTTATCATTCTGAAATAATTTAAACTACAGTGAACCGGATGAGAATTTGCTATAAGTTTAGTGACTAGAAATGTAAGTGAACCAACATTAGATAATGTACTACATCTTCTAGTTAGAACATGTAAACATACATTAGATGAATAAATTAAGTTACTTAACTTAGAAAGAAAGTTAAACAAATCATACAAACAAAACTATGCATTAGAAGAACCATGAACCAAAAAGAAGAAATAAAAAGGAAAAGACGACTATAGTCGAGGCTGATTTTTATTGACACAATTAGAAATATTTCCAGCACTCAGGTTGAACTATTAATTCATTTAAAGATGCGAAATTAAGGTAGCATTAATGAGAATCGGATTGAATATATAGCATGAGTGAAAAGCATTTAGACCTTATGATAGTAGATAGAAATGAATAATGTTTTCAGCAAAATTTTCAAATGGTGCCTTTATAACACTTCCAGGCTCCACAAACCATTGGAAGGCGGGTTTAGCAAATTTTGCTGGCCAAAAATCTTTGTCAGCCCTCCTGTGTCTGCTATATAATATAACATATATGAGATTATCTGTGCGTAATTTTAAGAGTTATAAATTCAAAAATTAGAATAAATCGTAAAAATTCTCAAATGATATATCTAAATAATACAAGACTATTAGAATAGGTTGTTACTAGATTTTGGTGGACCAGAAGTGGAACAAGTGCATGAACAAAAAAATACAAATGCAGAGAACAAAATCAAAAATCTACAGCACCTTTCCTGAACACAGTGAACTATAGCTTGAATCCAGGAGAAGCAGCAATTTAGATAACCCTTATATTTATTTCAAAACCAACATAAAAGAATAAATTACCAAAAGAAGCAAAAAAACCCAACATTTTCGTTCAACCATTTTCATATAAACCTATGCACCATCAGCTAGATTTTTTAAATTGAAGAGTCAGTGAATTCAATAAGATTAGCCAAAATGGAGTTAACATCCATGATAAAAACATAAAACAAAATTCATAAATCAGAAGAAACTTACGTGAGAGGATCAGAGAGGATGGTCCTCAATGACTCCTGGGATTCACTTGAATAACAACTCTCCTTTCTCTTGCCACTCCCACACCCATTCTCCACCGCCAAGATATCCTTTTGTCCAGATGACGAGCTCAGCCCCTCAGCCCCGTGCAAGTACTGTGCGTAATAGACTTCTTCTCCTATATTCCTTGCTTCACTACTATTGTTATTATCATTACTGCCCCCATTTCCAGTTTGGACTGAATTACCTTCTTTGATCCATATAATTGAAAGGGGAAAAAAAAACAGCAACACCAGAAAAAGTCACGTGAGCATAACGATATCTAAGAAAAATATTCAACATGTAAAAATATTAATCCTTTCATTTACCTAATGCAGAAAACTGTTTCAGTTTCTGATTATTATTACTATTGCTAAATTTTTCATGAGCATCACTATGGTTGATTTTGGCTACAGTAACCATATTCTGGCTGTTGTCCTCATCATCATTATCATCATCCTCGTCATCCTCGTCATCTTCCACATCATCATCTTCTGATACTTCACCGCCGCTGGGGGTGGCGGAGCTTCGGCTATTGGTCCACTGGTGACGAAACTCAGTGGTCTGCGTCTGAGGCTGCGCTGGAGGCGGCGGGTGGTGATGCTGGTAGAAGTGGCGGTGGTCAAGGAAGCTGGCAGTGAGCTCTCGGGTGGCAGATTTTGGGCTAGGGTCACCTGCAGCGGTGGAACGGCGGTGGGGCGCTTGTGGGCTACAGGCGAATTCTGGATAAACGAGCTGCGGGTGAGGGTGCGGACTGAGCCCGTTGTGTATTTGTTGGGATGGTACCATGCCCAATTTCTCAGAAGCCATTAGGGTAAAAAAAATCCAAAATCAACAAAACCCTAATTGAAGATTGGATTTCTTTCGGATAATCCTTGAATGGAATTAGTATACGGAGGAGATGCAGGCAGATGAAGTAGAAACGACGTCGGACGAGCGGGTAACGGCTGGTGATGTCATGGCGGGTGGGGAGTGAAAAGTGACAGGCAAGTGATGGTACAAAAAGACAAAACAAAAGTTCAGAGGTCAACTGCACTAATGGAACAACACTTGAAAAATAGAAAGATTCCTTATAATGAAATTTATAAAATTAAGATTATTTGTTAGCTTTGATTTAAATTTTAAATATATTTTTTAACGATACCCAAACATAAGCTTAATATTAAAAACATGAAGAATTATTTAAATTTTCAATTATTTGCCCTTAAGAATTAAGATTCTATATTTACTTACAAATTATAAAATAAAAAGATATTAAACCCGTGTTTATCTATCAATCAAAGTACGAAAATGAGTTTTGGAATAGTAATTTTATGAAAAATGTGCCTGAAAAATAAACAAAACTTTAAATTCACGTGCAAAATATTTTATTACAAAAATGTATGGTTGAAAATGATTTTTTTTTTTTTAAAAAAAAGAATTTTGATTTAATGGTAGACAAACCAGTGCTAAACTAAAATATTTCAAATTAAACATAGATGGCTATTGAACGAATATTGTTTTATACCCTGTTTAGGCCACTTTTTTTTTTTACATTTTCATTTTTCTACTCATTTTCAACCACACATTCTCCAATAAAATAATATTTTTCATCACATCAACCAAAAAAATGTATTATTTTGAAAATAATGTGCACCAAACGGGGGCTTACAGGCCAAATAGATCCTGTCAAGAAGAATGAAAAAATTGGGAGTCCAAAATAAAGAGAATAATTCCTTGGATGCAGAAAAGTTAAATTAGGTGATTTAATTCTGGTAATAATTCCTAGTATCAGTAATCGCTCTCATGTCGTATGAGTTGAAGCTCAGCAATCCATCATTTGGATTTCTTTGTCCATCTTCTTGGATAGTCATAGCAGCGCATATGTTCCAGTTGTACCTTGTGGAATGAACTTCAATATTTTCAAATTAGACACGGGTTGTAATAATGTATAAGGATAATTTTACTTGTACCTAATAT
This sequence comes from Fraxinus baroniana, assembly GCA_903798355.1. Classification (NCBI taxonomy): domain Eukaryota; kingdom Viridiplantae; phylum Streptophyta; class Magnoliopsida; order Lamiales; family Oleaceae; genus Fraxinus; species Fraxinus baroniana. The sequence goes on along the minus strand of CAIGRO010033179.1, from coordinate 237 downwards.
TTTATATAATCTTTTAGGATCCGTTTGATAGAAAGATAGAAAATAGGTGGAAAGAAAATGTTTTATAGAGAAAAGATTTTCCTAGAAACTGTTTTGCTGAGAATTGTAATTAATTGTGTTTGATTGGTATAATTTTTCATGGAAAATATTGAAAGTTTGGTGTCCGTTTGACTTCATTTTTTATGAAAATTGTCCATTAAAGTGACAATATTGTCTTCCATTGGATCTAGAATTTGT
>CAIGRO010033102.1:0-11054 GCA_903798355.1 Fraxinus baroniana | reverse complement strand
AGAGAGAGAGGGAGGTGAGGTGAAAGTGTATTTGATTTTTAGGGTTTGAGATTAATTTGTATATATAATATTAAATATTTAAACTATCAAATACCTGAATTTTGATTAAAAAACTTTTATACCTGATTTTTAATTTTGAAACTTGAAGGACCTGGTTGCATGTAATTTCCTCTAATGTAACCATCGGAATGTATTTTCATAGGTCTTGCCCAATGGTGAATTGATTACCAACAATCAAGTCCAAATGTTCGACCCAAAAATAATATGGACCGTTGGAAGTAGTTTAAAGAATTAACGTTGCTCATGGCCCATGTTACCTATTTGATGGCTTTTAGTCTGTGCCCATTTATCCTTCATTTGGTCCAAATTGATAACCTAATGTTAGACTATATATAGCCTCCATCCTTTGCATTTTAAAGTGCGTAATTTGTGTTTAAAGAGGAAAAATATGTGGCAGCCCACTGTTGGAGAAAGCGTGTGCAATTGAGAGTGAAAACCGGTGACTCCCTCATTCATTTTGGTCTCCTCTTTGTGCCTTATTCATTATTTTTATCGTACTTTTGTAACTTGTAAATCAACATTGTTATCTCGTCATTTGTGAGTGAGATTGAGAAGCAACCGAGGTAAATATATTAGTTGTGGGTTTGAGCCGTTTGGATTGATTGTTTAGTAGAAAAGATAATGTGAAATTGAGACCAAAAATCATCATTTCGAAAATCTTGAAGCAAGCTTCCGCGACATTTACCAACTAGTCTATAGTTATAGTTGGAAGAGATATTCGGAAAACCCCCTCTATGTATAGTTATTATCTCTCACATGATGTCGTATCCTACCAAGATCTCGCTTTTAAAGAACCAAAAACTTGCACTGACATTCTTTCATGGTGGAAGAAATGGAATCCGTAATTAAAAATAAAGCTTGGAACGTTGTTCTAAGTCAAAAGATAATTTCTTAATAGATTGTAAATGAATTTATACTCTTAAAGAAGGGAATTTCGATAAAGAACCGCCAAGGTTTAAAGCTAGATTAATTGTTAAAGGTTTTTGGATGAAGATTGAGTATTCATCATTAATTTAGTCATTATTTTCAACTTTAATCTTTATCTAAATTTAGTCTAGATAAAGATTGAGTCTTCATCATTAATTTTAGTTTTTATCTAAATTCGGTCTTTATCTAAATTGTAGTTATTGCTTTAAATAAAGGTGGTAAGCCTTAACAGCAATTAGTGATTTTGATTTGAAATAAAATAAATATTGGATTTTTTCTATCTCTTAGGGCACCCTCTCTTTGTTGATTTCGGGCAATTTTTAGTTTTCAGTTTTCGAAAATACTGAAAACATGTTTATTTACCCATTTTCATAAACGAATTTAAAATAAAATTTACAAAGAAGACGAAAAACACAAAAAAATAAAATCTGTTATAAAAGAGAGAAAAGCGAAGAGATAATAAAGTCAATAGACTTGTGTGTATTATTATGAGAACCAGAGCCATATATTTATAGGGTCTAAAAGGAGAGTTACAGTTTGAATAAAATACACTTTCTGAACTAGATAAGATTTATCTATGTATCATGATAATACTAAATAATCATCAATAATTATCTCATGATTTTACAACAATAGTCACTTATTTACTCATTTATAAATTTAACATGTTATTATTATAAGAACCAGAGCCCTATATTTATAGGGTCTAAAAGGAAAGTTACAGTTGGAATGAAATACACTTTCTAAACTAGATAAGACTTATGATAATACTAAATAATCATCAATAATTATCTCATGATTTTACAACAAATCGTTTTGACCGTTTTCAGAGTTAAAACCAAACCAAAACTTTATTTTTTAATTTTTTTTTATTTTTGAAAACAATTTTTCTAAATGAAAAAAAAAACGTATTTTCAGCAATCTCAAAACACAAAATTCAAAATGAATTCAAACTAAAACACGAAGAGAGCAACCCCTTAAATTCTCAATATTTGATATTTTAAATTAACAAGTATAATTTTTTTTTTTGTATTTGAATGCGAATCAAAGAATGTTTTATGTTTAGATTGCTGGTAATCTTAATAATTAACATAAACTAATAGGTGATCATATTGTGGTATTATTTGGAATCAACATGACTTAGACACTGTGTTCACTTATTATTTCTATACGTTACCGCATCCTACATCAATTTCACTTAGAAACAAAGCATTGATTATAATGAAGTCTTCTCAAATGTTAGTTTTAGTTGCTAATCATGACTAGAATTTGCACAAATGAATGTAAAAACTATCTTTTTGCACAAGGGTTTAGATACAAAAACTTATATATGACACAATCACATGGTTTCATAAATAAAGCTAAATTTGATTATCCGTGAAAAAATCTTTATATGATTTTAAACAATCGCTTAGACAGGTACAACTGATTTGATATATTTGCTTCTACGGCTGGTCTTAATGGAAGTGCTATTAGTGCTTATATTTTAAGAAAGATGGAAAATATTGTGTGATTGTTTATTCCTGCTATATGTAGATGACATGATATCAATCGGACTTATCATCCATGGTATAAACCAAAATAAAGAAATCACTTGCCATTGAATTTGAAATGAATGATGTAAGGTATGATAGAAGGATTTTAGGAATGGACACATTATAAGAAATAGGTCAAAGAATGTATTGCTTTTGAAACAAACTACACTTATCCCCTGTTTGATCCACATTCTTCCAATACTCAGTTTCAACCACATATTTTTCAATAAATTAATATTACACGAAAATTCAAAACTTTTTCTTATTTTTTAACCACATATTTCAATCACATCACATCTCAAAATGCATTTTCTTCTCAATTATGTTCATCAAACACCCCCTTACTGAGAATGTGATATCAAGATTTTCTATGTGATTCAAAATCTGTAACTTTACCTCTAGTTAATTATTTCAAATTATGTAAGGAACAATGTCCTATAGATGAATTAGTTGTTTGATACATGAAGATAGTCCCCTAAGCTAATGTTGTGGCTTTAAAATGTAAACTATGGTGTGTATTAGATTACATGTAGCTCATGCTATAAGTACACTAAGCAGGTTCATGGATAATATTGGTTGTGTGCAGATTTTGTAGGAGATAGTTATAATAGAATGTTAACTATGTACTCTTTATGTATTTACTTCGTAGGAGTTGAAAATTCATAATCTACTAATGAAACTAGATATGTCGCTGCTAGTGAAAATATAAAGGAAGTATTGTGATTAAAAGTATTGAAATTAATAAACTTTTAATCATGTAGTTGATTACTTAAATAATCAAAGTGCGGTTCATTAATGTAAGAATCGGTTTTTTTATGAAAGAACTAACACATTGATGTTAAACTGTATTTTATTAGAAATATTATTAATAAAAAATTCATTATCTCTTTCAAAAATCCCTTCCTAATAGAATGTATCAGACATGGGACAAATGTATTGTCTCTGAACAAGTTTAAATCTTGTTTAAATATTCTAAACATTGATATGGGATAATTTTCTTTCACAAGTGAATACTCGATGAAAAATTGGTTAAGTAGAAGGTGACTAAATGGAAGAGTTTTGAACTGACAGTTTATGTTGAGATCACTGACATTAATGTGGAGATCTATTGGGATGTGATGCCAAACAAATGGACAATGATGAATGGGCTCGGCACAAATTCGAAATTCAATTGCCTGTAAATTCATTGTGATGAAAATGTTGTTTGGTGTAATGTGACTTTATTGTTAGGTCGTTTTCCAATAGTCACTTAATCGTCAGTTTTTGGTTGGCAGCACGAGTCTATATAGCAGTGTTCTAAAAAATGTAAATGGTGGTAAGGTGTGGAGGCCAAGGTTCAGGCTAAGCGAGGCCTAATAATAAAAAAAATACATTTTTGTTTTAATATTATTTTAAATTTTTAATCAATCTAAAAATTATTTGATAATTAAAATAATACCTACCAAATATATAAAATTATAAAATACTATATTGAGAAAAAAAAGTGCGAGGCGAAACATCTTGCACCCGCTTTGCACCTAGGTGTTGCCTTTTAAAACGTGGATATATAGACGTCTTAGTTGACCTATTCTTCATTCATTCAATACACGTTGTTTCTCTAGACTTTTCTCTCTTCTTCGTCTTCGGTTCTCCAATTTCCTTCTGGTTGTGAGATTTCTTATTTTTTTCTTATGAGATAAACACATCTTCGTGAGTGTTGTTTGAGTGACATTATTAATCTGTGGTCATGATTTGTTTTTGATTCATTTAAATTAGTATTTTAAAAGTGTAAAGCGTGACTAAATATGAGGGACAAATTTCAAACTTTATGACTTGCCTAAGCATAAAAACATATTTTCTTGTTTTTGATTAATTTATTTTAAAAATTATTTAATAATTAAAATAATACATACCAAACATCTAAAATTATTAAATACTACATTTACTTAATAATTCTTACAATTAGTCAATTATACAGTTTCAAATTTCCGAAATGCTAAAGTTAAATTATTTTTCATAGTCTCAATTTTCAACTAGACGAGTCATGCTTAATAGATTTACATGAACTTTATATATACTTTCAAAGTTTTCAACAAAATAATAAGTCTAAAAATTATAGTTACATAATGTAGATAACACTATAACTTAAATTTTATCTAACTTTTTATCGATCTTCAATTCAATATCCTCTTTTTCATTTAATTCGTCTTCTGTGTCGTCCAATACAAGATTGTCCTCCTTACTTGACTAGGAAAAAAAATAATTAGAAAAGGGAAAAAATTAATAAAGCACAATTAGACACGCCTAGTCGCGTATGCGTATTAAGCGATCAACTTGATAGTCGATAGCTTAATTTCGCACTCACTACAAAACCGTGGCATCTCGCTCGTGTCTAGCATTTAGACGCGTTTTTTACAACAGAAACAACTTTGACGAGTTTTTGGATCTTGTGTTAATGTATTGTGAGTGAAACAAAATGGTACAATTATTGAGCCTTAATTTGTGATATTTTGATGCACTATGTTTAAACACAAATATTTTTGGAGCTTCTTCAATTTGTTCTTTTTTTAAGACTTGTAAAATACTAGATCTATAATAATAATAATTACTTTTGAGTTAACTAAACATGCTTGCAACATTATATTAAGAATTGCAGTTTCATCAACCTTATTAAAAGAGGTAGCTCAAACCCTTAGATATTGGTATATATTTTTGTCTTTGTTTGATGTGGAATTTATTATTAACATGCTTATACAAGATGATAGCTCGTTTGAACAAATTAATCTTAAAATTCGTTTGCTCTTTTTTTTTTAGTCTTCATCGGATAAAATAGCTCATTAGATCATAATAGACTCTCATAGCATATTAAGAATCGAGGTTCCATCTTAAAATGTCAACCTTATTAAAAGAAGTAGTATAATCACTTATATATTGGATTATATTTTTATCTTTATTCGATGCAAAATTTAACCATTAACATATCGCAAGTGACACAGTTTTCTTTGAAAATTAAGCTAAAACCAAAACAAAAATGATTTTGTCACTTTGTCAAAAGAAATTTAACATATGCAAAGACATAATCCGAGGTGGAAACGGATGATTTGATGAAAAAATTGACTGCATTTAAAATAGTCCAATGAGATAATGTCATTTAACATTATGTCAAAGGCATCTAGCACTATAACATGATTCAAACAAGAATAAGTTTCATTAGAGAGAGCAATGATTTTCTTCGTGTGCATGTCCACCTAGAAAAACATGTAATAAGTAATTAGTTGTTCCTAGCATACCTTTGATCCCAAAAACAGTTAGAAATCTTAATCTCCACAAAAATTCTCAATCATTCCACATTGTAAAAACAGACGGATTTGAATCTTGATCCGCAGAATCTCCTGACCATCCAGTGTAAATAGTAGCAGAAGGCATATCATAATCAACTTTAACCAGTGCAAGTTCTTCAGCTGAACCTCCTCCTGCAGAAATGGAGTTATTTGAACCCATTTCAATCCCATTTATAATGTATCCTCCACTGTAACTTCCAGTACTTGATCTCCCATTGTTGTCTATAATCGAAGAAGACGTTCCCATGTTCATCAACCCGTGGAGTAAAACCGGATTATTTTGAAAATAATTGTTGTATAAGTGATTATTCTGGTGCATATTGTAAGAAGTTGTTTGCTGGTGCAACTGGAGTTGTGTTTGGATGTAGCTTTGGTAGTGGGAATCTTGATTGTATAGGGACAAATCCTGGTTTTGTAAAGTTAGCAAAGGCTGTGAATTGTCAAATGGTTGCTGAATTAGTGGGAAATTAGTATGCAGAGGGCCTGAGCTTGAGCTTCCATACTGAATGTTAGAGCCTAAAGTCATCATTTCTTCACGTTTTCTTGAAGATTCGATTGCTTGAGCTTCCTTTAGACGTTTCGCGGCCCCCCCTCCAATTGGAAGAGTGTTGCTTTCAAGAATGGTCTTCACGTCATAACGATTCATATCAAAGTTTGTAACTGCGCTAAGACCTCTGAACTTTATTGCAGCAATGTCATATGCTTCTGCAGCTTCCTCCTCAGTACCTGCAAAAACACGCAATTTCTTAAGGTGCTCATGATTTTATTGCAACATGCATGGAATTTCGTTGCACGGATTTTTGATCCTAAACATATTTCACTTATCTGCTCGATTCCAGAACCACTTAATATTCCTCATACATGGAGGAATTTTATGCAGTTGAATTTTTAGTGTGAAATGTTAGATTGCCTCGTAATCCTCTTATTGTTATTATAGTGAAACATATAGTACTAATATGATAATCAAATTGCTTACTGAAAGTTCCCAAGTAAAGATCTTTGTTTCCAGCAACCCTTCCAATTCTTGCTTGCCATCTTCCATGTTGATGATGCCTGTGAGAGAGAGACAAATACAAATACAAAAACCATATATAGAGAGAGATATCAGAAAGAAGTAATGAGCAGGAGGATAAACCCAAAGAGTATCCAAAGAAATAAATAGAAGGTGTGAAAATAAGTGATTTTTTAATACCTTGTTACCCCACGATACATTGATGCTCCCCTGGAAAATCCACTACTTTTCCTGTACTTAACAACGGGATGGTAAGTAATTAAGACTGAAGAGCAAAAACTGACAGATAATTATAAAATAATAACTTGCCAATTTCAATAAGATGCAAAACTAACAGCTGTAAGAAACAGTCAGTAGAAAGATTGAAAAAGGATCAGTCTGTGACAAAATCTTACTGTTATCATTTTATTCTTAACTTGTTTAAAAGAAATTATTTTTAGGCCAACAAGTAATTTATACAAATAATACGTGTTCTTACCTGCGGATAGAGGCTACAAATTCTTGTCTCGTCATATGTTTCATCTCCTCAACTTCTTTCTCGTAGTTGCTTATCTGCAATTATATACAATGAATAATATTCTTAGTAGAACTGCAAATTGACATAAATCTATGCTAGTTTTTATCCTTAAAAGTTTCAAGAATTCTGTATTTGACAACAGTTGAGTTAAGCTCAATTATAACTTGTAAAAGAATGAAGTGCGCAAAAATATTCAGATACTCGGTCCCGAATTTTTTTAGAGCGATAAGCTTACTGGAAAGTTTGTAGTGGTAGATGTTCCCCAGTATTTTAGTGCAGCTAGATCATATGCCCTTGCTGCTTTCTCTTCTTTATCATACCCTCCTGTTGAAGGCGAAAGAGAAGAAAAAACATCATTTAAATTAAACCCTATAAATTTTATTTCTTCCATATAACTTAAAGAAAATTATTAACTCACCCAAATACACTGCAGACGATGAACAGTATCAGTCCACCATAAATTAGAAAAAAAACGCAAAAATAATTAGCAAACGATTGAAGTAATTAATTATGAGTAAAAGATTTGTGTAGCTACAGCTTTATTATACCTTGACGACCTTTCCTTGATTGACCTTCCCTTCTACAACTATTGTCCCACAAATGGGCTTCATACCTTCCTGTCCACCTATGCCTACAATTACAAACCAAAAATAAATTTAAGAATTTAATCTAAAATCTAAAATAGTATAAACGATTCGAGTCACAGAAAAGAACCCAAACTTATGAAAATAATAGAGAATAAGTCATATTTCGAATATAGTTTCCTACCTTGTTACACCTCGATAAATTGAAGTTCTTTGTCCAAAAGTATCCAGAGTCCTCCGAGAGGTAGCTTCAACAATGCTAGTATTACTGTTATCAGCGGTAGGTGCAGGTACAATGGCACTAGTTTCACTTGTTGACCCCTTACCACTACCCATAGAAAGTGTCAAAGATTGCATGTTATGAGGATTCTCTTGAAGATCATAGTTTGTGGTATGTTGCACTGGTACAAGACTGTTGTTTGAGAATAAGTACTCCGTGGCATTCAACTGGATATCGTTATAAGATACGAGTTCTGACTGGCTTCCAGATTTGCAGATGCCGAGAAAATCAGCAACCTTTGGAACTTCATCACGTCCTTGATTGTTCATCAAATTCCACTCTGCAGGCGTCGACCAGTAAGTCTCATAATCAGACAGGCTCATAATATAAAGCTCACAAGCAAAATCTTAACTTTTCAGTAGAAAAATGAAAGATTCAAGGTGCTTACCTTGGGCTGGAAATGGAGTATCAATATTTTCGTTCACTAACCCTAACGAAAACTGATGAGATTGAGCAGCTTGTAGGTGTGGTGGAATGGAAGAATGAGAGGGAGAAAGAGGAAAAGAAAGCCAATTATTTGAATTCATGGAGCCCATTTGCTCTAATACTTTTGGGAAGAATTTAACTTATAATCAATTCCTACAGATGACAAAAAACACAGAAGATTACTACAATGATATACAACATATTATTTGGACACATAAAATATAAGGCTTCATTTAGGAATTCTTGGTAATGAAACTGACATAGATTTACCCTAATGAAGAGGTCTGCTACATACTGCTCTCCCTCTCACCCAAAATAGTTATGAGCTAGCAGAAGAATGAAATGGACAAAAATGGAGAGAAAAAGAGAGCTGGAAAAGAGAAAAAGTTGAAGAAATTACTTATATTTAAATCTCTCAAAAGTCCATCCCTACCAAACACTTCTGATCACCAAATTCCAAAAGCCATAATATTATAAATTTACTGCATAAAATAATAAGAACGATGCTACTTCGGTCAACGACAGGAGGTGAGATGATAAGGTGTTGTGGCAGGGTGGGATTGGGTGTTGTGTTTTTTTTTTTTTCAAACTTTCCAATCATGTATTGACACATATCTCTTCGATTGTTGAGTATATCATTGACTATCACTGTAGCTGAAATAATAAAGAGGCACGAGTGTGTGTTTATATACAGAAAGTCCAAAGGCTGTGGTCCAAGTCATTGTACCAAGACAAACCTACACTTCCAACTGGATGAATCCAATCCCCCCACCCCCATCTTACCCTTTAACCCCACTTGGTCATTGGAACTCTCTTCCTCGTTCTGTGTAAAAATGAACCCCAAAAACCCAGCATCCCCACACTGCAAAAATCATATCTTGGACTGAAATTTTGACAGCCCATATAAAATTTACTCACCATATTAATTTCTTAAACAGTCTTGCAACCAGTACTCTTGAGCTAAAACTGGCAAAAAGTTATATCAAAATAGAATCAGAAACAAATCCATCCTAAACATAGGATCGTATCCTTAAATGCATAACCCATGAAAAACCAGTCTGTGGATCCCCACGTTTTAAAGAGAAATGTGTACGGACATGCAATATTATGAATAATTAAAGTAGTGGGAAAAGGAGTAAAAATTACTCTAATTCAAAATAACGCCAAAGGTTGTTCAATAAAATATTAGAATAACAAATATTAAAAAAAATTGTTTTGGTTTCCAAGTAGAAATCTGTTGACCGTCTAATTGGAAATCGCACTCGTCAAAGGTTTTAAATAGTTTTTATTTATTTGTTTTANAAAGTAGTGGGAAAAGGAGTAAAAATTACTCTAATTCAAAATAACGCCAAAGGTTGTTCAATAAAATATTAGAATAACAAATATTAAAAAAAATTGTTTTGGTTTCCAAGTAGAAATCTGTTGACCGTCTAATTGGAAATCGCACTCGTCAAAGGTTTTAAATAGTTTTTATTTATTTGTTTTACATTGCACGTCCTCTACAAACTAGAAGCTGATGCTGTATACTAGCTCTTTGGTTTTGTGCCTTCTGTCTTCCACTCAAAGGTGCGAGTCAAAGACACTTCAAAGACCATAGTGAAAGGAAAAAGCTTTTACCATCTATATCGTCAATTTTGATATGGACACGGTATCATTGTACAAGAAATTCTCAGAATACAAACAATTTAAATATCTAAACTTCATCCAAACTAAAGAGACCTGCTAATTTTCGATCAGGTGGCCTGTATCTCTTCACAGGACCAATGAGAAAAATAACAAAAAAATTCTATAATGCATATATACAAAGTTAAATTTATCCTTATATATGTGTGTGGGGCGGTTTGTTTGTGTACTCACACATATACATACAACATTTACAACCCTAGCAACAGATAACATGGACAAGAAATTCTAAAAACTAGAGTCCCACATGCATAGTTTTCTCAACTTGTAAATAAACAAAAAAAAAAAAAAATATACTATGAAATATCACTAAAAACCATCCCTTGAAAAATTCCAAAAAGAGACAAAATTCAAAAAGGAAAATCACGAATACAGATAAGAACTTACTGATGTATAAAACCTGAAGAAGAATCTATATTTTTACCCCTCTTTCAGTCTCTCTCTCCCACTCTCTGCAAAAGTTCACTCTCTAAATATGAAGTGTATGTATTATTAATTTATTATTATGCATGTATGAATGCTGATCTTGAAAAATGTGAACAGCGAGATAGCAATAGTTGGTGAATGAGGGTGGTGGGATTCGCTACCAACCAGTTAGGGTTAAACGCGCATTTAATTTTTACTCTACAGACCTCCATTGCTGATTCAGGTATTGCGGCATGGTTCCTAGGAATGTGACTGCCACGTGTCAACCCCCCCCCCCCCCCCCC